>VZTH01016211.1:303912-430173 GCA_013397815.1 Aleadryas rufinucha
ATTCTCTCCACAGCGATGCAGCCTCCTTCCCCTCTGAATGCCAGAGCACAAGTGGAACTAGGGGCCCCGCCCAACCCCCTCTTCCTAGGTAAAAGGGGGCCAGTTGGCCGGGGCTCCTCCCCAGAGAAGTCCTTTGTCTCCCTCAAGTACCTTGGCAATGACTCCCTCTCAGCAATGTACATGTGTGGGGAAAAATTCTTTCAAAAGAAAAAGAAAATAAAAAGAGAACTCTTAAAACCCCAACAACACCTTTACTACTCAATTGCAATATTTTATCTCCATTTTAACCAGGATGAAAAATTAGTGTGCCATTTGCTGTTGAGAGTTCACCTTGTAAACAGAACCTAGGAGATTGGGAGCAGAGATATCCATGATTTTACCCTTAAGGAATATATTTAAAATTGAAAAACATAATTGTACCAAAGGAAAACCCTATGATAGTAACAGATTAGTAAAAATATATCTTGAAATGGAGGATATTTAAGCATTCACTATCACAATTAGTTAAATCTTTAATCTCAAAATTTATTAATGGAGCTTTTGTACAGAATATTAAAAATTAGTAGAGGCAGAAAGGTTAGGTTTTGACTGGGCCTCCTCTCTCATTCTATGACCAGGACAGATTAGTCCAGCTTTTGTAGAACAGAAATTTCCAGCAGCCTGAGGTTATGTCAGTTGATAAAAATTTAATGACATATTGTTATTTTTAATTTTGTGGGCAGTTTGTTAAAACTCCCACAAGCCTAAATGTTTAAATGTCTATTCTTTTAACAGAAACAGCAACTTTTTAGCTTGAAAAATTTCACTCAGAGAGCTGATAAAAACCAGGCAATCACTCACTGCATTTTCAACTGTTGAAATTGATACGACTGTGAACTCCTCATTTCTCTACACTGAGCTGGTAATACAAACTAAACTCCTAAAAAGGCTTTCCAATTACCCTTATTAAATGTGTCTATAGTAATTTTTCAATTTGTTACTTGTTCTGTTTGCTACATATTAAAACCTCAGTTTAGATACGTTACCTTACTGCTCTGGCCTGGTTCCTCCCTCTCTGCCCCAACTCAGACCTGCTACACGAAGCCCTGCAATGCCA
Organism: Aleadryas rufinucha; assembly: GCA_013397815.1. Taxonomy (NCBI): domain Eukaryota; kingdom Metazoa; phylum Chordata; class Aves; order Passeriformes; genus Aleadryas; species Aleadryas rufinucha. The sequence continues at coordinate 305,009 of VZTH01016211.1, forward strand.
CTTCGCTCTGGTGCTCAGAAAGCACCTTCAGAGGGTTTGCTTTGCCCCCAAAAATCAATTGATTGTATCATCCCAGCACCTCCAGATCTTCACAGACTTCTCATGAGCAGCTTTCAAGCGTCTGCTGCACAATAGCTTGAAAATAAAACCTGTGCAGGGTGGAAGTGTTTGTCCTGCTCGCTTGCTGTTCGAGCCAGCCTCACAATCAGCTTTCCACCCACCTCAAATTTCAACTGACACACGGCCTCAGAGCACACCATTGGTTTGGCACGCTGCCTGCCAGATAGACAAACATTTTGAAGACGCAGGAGTTCTAACCCTTGTCTCACCTAGAAGGTTCAGAACTGATTTCTTTTATTGCGCTCATTAGCACTAACTTTGTGGGGGCAAGGAGCAGAAACAGATGCATTTCACTGCTGGTGTGGGGCTTGTGAGCCGGACACATGTACAACTGCAACAGTGTCAGGGCTGGTTTGGTTTTGAACACAATAAGCTGAATTCTAATTTGGGAAGCCTGTGGCTAAATGAAACACTACACCTGTTAGCAATCATTTAGTGCAGCCTAGTTTGGAAAAGAGACATAGAAATGCTTTGGAAACAAATTTCGTTGCTTTAAAACAAAAAATCACCAAAACATACATGCCAAGTATTTGGGCACGGACACATCATAGAGAAGAGAGCTCAGAACAGGAGTATGTTCCTACCCCTTAGATTTTTCAAGGTATTGTACTGTCTGTCAACTTCCCCACCTTCTGAAAAACTCTTAAGCCACTTCTAGAAAAAAATTCTGGAGAAAACCCTCTCTGCTCTCCTTCACAGGCTGTGATTAATTACCAAAAGGCCATGGCAGCCTGACAGTGCTCTCCATGTGGGTAGGCACTGCTACCAAAGTTCCTTCTTTAAAGAAACGCAGTGTTAACCTGCTGGGCATTTGAAAAAACACCTTCATCACCAGACTTCAACTGCACGGCCGAGTTTACATCTCCACCCTCTATTTCCTTACATTATTTCCATGGCCAATCATCCCACCCCACGGAGCTCAGGCAGGGTGGCAGCTGCTGTGAGTGCAGTGCCTGACCAGCAGCTTGTGGGGACTGACCACCAACAGGGACATCAGCACTGCCCAGCACACCTGGGACCTGCTCAGTGGTGGAAAACAGCAGCGAAAAGGCAGCATGGCTAAAGCCAGCTCCCAAGAAACTCACCAATTCAAATTTTGCAGTTACTCTTGTGACTTCTTCACACAGCAGTAGGGACTGAGAGGGGCTATTTCTTTTCCTGCCAAAGGACTACAGCCTTCTGCACAGCCCCTCCTAGAACACTTGGCATTGTTCAGCAGATAAGAGAAAATTAGAACTGCATTCAGAGCTATTTATTACTACTTAAGTTAAATAACAGAGAGGGTAGAAGAGAGTCAGTCCCAAATGGTGGCATGTAGGGAAAACCATTCTGCTACATTAAAGATGTGCTTTTAATTAACTTCTCTCTGAATGATTATAATTAAAGATTTTACCACAGGTCTTCTTAGCATAATTATCTTCTATTTCCTTGCACGGTGCACATTCCCAGGAAATGGGAATCGAGATTATTTCTTAAAATAAATACTTCCTCAATTATTTTAGAAGTTACTGCCTTTTAATTGTTTTATTATTGTGATTTTCTTTGTGCTTTTTTGGTCCTTCTCTGGTTCTTACAGGCTTTTCCAAGACCTCAGAAATATCTTTCAGGTGGTCAGGTGCAATTGTGAGCAGTTAAGAAATTATGGGCTGCATTTTATTATGTTTGGATCCAGAAAAACAAGTTCATAAAGAGAGTTATAAACTTACTTTGAGACATGGGAATAAATGGCTCATTTTTGTCACTGGTGCCAAACATATGGTGTGAATTTTTTCAGTTTTGTTCTGCAGATTGGTGTCTCCTTTGCTGTTGCATTTGTATGCAGGTCTCAGCAAATGGCCTTGTTACACATCAGCTGTTGCAATGTGCACTGAATGCAAAAGATTGAGCAGCTATCCTGATTTATTTGAAGACTAATTGTGCAGATCAATGCATTCAGTAGTGATTGCTTGGTTTCCTACTAATATTTCCACTGATAATATAAAGACATATTGGGAACTGGCAACTGGAAAACAGGCCAAGGGGAACAGGCTCCTGCTTCCTCTGCACTGCACAGATACAGTGGGTCACATTTTCCTCAGCAGTCTGAGGTTCCCCCTGCAGCATGTTATTAAAACAGAAAGATAGAGGTGGCTGAAGACAGGATTTCAAGAAGGAAGGGGGAGAATAATGCACAAAGGAGAAGGATTTAAGGCAGAGCCCTGCCCTCTCATATCAGTTCCTGCCAGCTCTGCAGCAGCTCTTAGTATACAAGATTTCATTCTGAATTTCTTCTTAACTGTGTCTTCCAGCCCAGGGAAAACAAACAGCAATAACCCAAGAATAAACAGGATCATTCATCTTTTCCTTATTCTTATCTCTGATGATGTTATCTTTATACTGAATTATTATCCAGCCAGAGGCAGTCTTTGGAAACCAAAGACACCTTTGAAGTAGCAGCCTTTGAGACAAAGCACCAGCATCAGAGCTTGTCACTGGAGCACCAGTGACAAACTGGAGCCAGCACCAGCATGTCACTGGTGCTGGCTCCAGCTTAGCAGGCAGAGTCTCTGGTGTTGATATCACATTCACAGAGCTATCAGTGCTCAGCCCAGCTAAGAAACCATTGGCAAAGAGAGTTCCCCACATTCCTGCACCTGTGTGCACCAGGGAAGTACCAGACAGAGGGAGACGCGAGGTTGTGGTTTCACCTGCGCATGACACAGTATTGCAGATATTCACCTTCCAGCCACAAGTTCTCATTTAACATTTAAATTCAATATATATGTGCAAAAATAAATTCAAAGGCATTTAGAAGTTATGACATTGTAAATCTGATGCCATCTAATGCCTCTATTATAGCCTCCACCACCCCCCAAAAAGGCATTGTGTATATGACCATCTACAACAATTCAGCCACCACTGTAGTTATTGTAATCAAATTTTGATAGCAACTGATGCTAGTAATCCAATTATTGCTAAGTAAGTCACCATATGCCTTTCAGTTTTGTCTTTCTATGTTAAGGAAATCAACAGACAGAGAATTGAGAAAAAAAACCCCCTATTTCCGTCCTGTCAGTATTTCAAAGTAAATAAAGAAAGGAGAATTTTCCACAAGTCCCTGTTTGTGGACTCCAATTCCTCTTTTCTTTCATTAGAACCCCTCCTCAAAATTGAGTATCTGGCTGTAACTAGATGAAAATTCAGCCTTCTTTGAAATAAACTTTGGGATTTCTGTGTGTGAGCTTTCAAAAAGGGCAGAAAAATTCTGTTTATTTAGACTCCTGTTCAGAATAAAACCTTGTTACTGTTGGCTCTTACCAAGAAAGCCTTGAACATAGGCAGCTTTTGCCAAGAAACACTGAGATCCTTCCTTGTAGAGTAATTCCCAAGCTTTTGGCTGTCTTGTTCCCACAGTGCTTCCTTAGCTGCAGAACTGAATAAAATTGGTTCTGTTTATGTAAGAACAGATATTAATAGGGCCCATGCATGTTTCCACTGCACGCCATGCGAGGACACACAAAATAACCCATTTAGTTAACTCATAGGTGAAACCTTCTACTAAGTGACCACTGAGGTGAGCAGGGGTAAAACAGAAAGCAGAATTTTCACTGGGGATTGATTCTGGAGGAATCTACAAATGAGGAGTAGAGAGACATAAATCACATTGAAAGTAATAGGTCTAGATTTCAAGAATTTAAAAAGTTTAGTCCTACAGAGCCTACATTCTACCCAGTGTCCCCTCCCATCTTGCTCAGTATGTGCTAGAGGAAATCTGTATTTAGTGCACTAAATGAAATAAAAAATTAAATGACACAAACTCAAGAGAACTGCTGAACAAGCCTATCCCACCTGTGCATCCCATTCTCAGTGCTTCTCCTTGTTCCAGTGGGAATACTTGCCTGATACACATGAACCACTTCAGCAGCACCCCTGCTTTGTCAAAACTCAAATTTCAGTCCACCTTTTCTTATACTGAGGAACAAGGCAAGAAGATGAACCCAAAGTGACAAGTCAGTTCCCAGGTTTAATCCTTCCACTGTCCACTCAGCAGCCTGGCTCAAATCTGTGTCCCTGACTTGTGCCAGCAGCTGGCATTGCTCATCTTCCCTGCTCCCAGAAACAGCCAGGCTTCCAACACAAACATCCCAGAGCAGCATCACATCTTGTCTGACGAAGAGGAGCACAAAGGCTGTGAGGAAGCAGCACCCCTACTCTTTGCTCACCTTTGGGTAGTGTACAAGAGCCGGGTTGTGAGTCAGTTTTCTCCCACAGGATGTGGAAGGGAAGGAAGCATGAGCAACAGGTACCTGAAGAAAAGATTGGCAAGGCAGGAGAAGCAAAGTAAATGCAACTCTGCAACAAAATGTGGCAACCCCTAACCAGAACTGCATGAGCTGATGTGGCCCCAGGGATACCCTAAACATCCAGCCACCCGTACTCCAAAGATGCCATGTGCATATCAGAAAAGCTTACCAACACACTATGCTATGGGAGCATCCTAAAATTACTGTCAACTACAGAAATCAGAAGAAATTTGGGCTCGTGTGAAAAAGCTTTTGCAATAGACTCCACGGTGGAGTAAAACAAGCTGCTATTGGCACATCTCAGGCTTTTAATGAGTCTTTTCTCTCTTTGGGGATTTCTAGGAGCTGCATGTAATTGGTGTCAAGCCTCCCACATGCTCACACGTTGGGCTGTCCAGCTGATGGGCAAGGTCTTTGTTCTGAATGCCTGCAGAGACAGTGCCAGCAGTGCTTTCTGCAAAGGAAGTGCTGTCGCTGCCTGGAAAGCTGCTCGTGGAGACAGACAACTTGGAGACGTGGCAACTCTTTGGCTTCTCAAGAATGACAAGAAGCCAACAAACAATACTTATTTTATATTCAAATCCAAATGAATCCCATCCGAAAGCAAGCATTTTTAGAATGTTTGAGGAAGATCTCTGGCACACACAGATTTTGAGAATACGTGTTGGCATTCTGTAGGGCAATCCAGGAAATGTAACTTGAGCAGAGCTGGCAGGGAAACCCAGCTCTCTTTAACATGCAAGCTCACAGAGAAGATAAAAAAGAAAGATGAGATGGGTTGGAAGACACTGAAGTTCTGAGACAGAATGTGCACTGTGTTGTGGCAAGAAGTGTAAAATAGGTAGCTAATGTAAAAAAGGAATCTGGAGAAAAAAAACAAAGAGGATGCAGGGGGGAAGTGCTGGAAAACTGTCTTCACGCTTTCAGATTAATCCTGACAATATTGTCATAATTTCATCTTTTACCCAATTCCCCTTTCTGGTTGAAAAAGCTAAAATTACCCCACAAATTCACAGAGAAATACTGGTAGTAAGGCTGAGGCCAGACAAGCTACCTTGGCTTACTTGACTTAATTACAAAGATTTTTGTAGGGGCCCACCAATACATAATTCAAGAAAAGTAGCACAAATGGAGAATTACAAAAAGAATAAAAAATATGAACCACATGAAAAACATAAGCAAAAGGGTCAGATTTTGAAGGATATTTGAAACATTTAAAAGTTACAATGGGTATATTTGAGCTGTCTTCAGAAGGCCAGTGTCTAAAAGCATAACTTAATGTGCATGGACATTTTCAAGTGACATGTTGGTGAAATCTTCCCTTTGCCCTGTTTCTCAGCATCACTGCCTTTGTTCTTTCACCAGCTGTGGGGTGTTTTCTATTGAGGATAAAAGCACATCTCTGAGCCTGCATTAATACAAGTACAGAAACATCCTGGGTCCAAGAGCAATAGTGCATGGGGGGTGTCTGTCCTTTTCCCCATCTCTTACCCACCAGACACAAGCAAAGCAAAGCTGAGGCACAGGGCTCAACAAAGGGACACGTTTTCTCTCCTCTTTTTGCACAAGACAAGAACAGTGGGGATTGCTTTTTTTAGTTATGCGGTTCTGGATTTAAATCCAATGAGCATAAAGTGGTTTTAACCACTGGTTCCCTGAGTTCATGCTCATGTTCATGCTGAAAGCAGGATGGCATCTGTAAGAACAATGTATTTGCACTGAGAGCATCACTGTGCTGAGAGCCAAGTGGGAAACCAAATCTCTGAGATGTTGTTCTGCTAGTTGAATGAAACACATTATCAGTCCAGTTCTGATAAGAAATTTCATCAAGGACACAATAAATAATTCCCAGAAAAGCCTTATCAAACCTCGCATACAGACATACTCATTTCCTGCTTTAATCACCTAAAACAGGCCTGGCTGAACAGACTGCTTTTGACCCACACTGAACAAGCAAAAAGCATGTGGTAAAGAGCACTGAGTCAGCAAAAGCTTACCAGAGCTACTGAGGCAGCAGGTATGCACTTCAATGCTGCCTTCAGAGGTGAAGGAGAAGACTCAGAAAAGCTTCAGCAGAGATAAGGTAGTTCAGGAATATCTGACTTCTCCAAGAGGAAACAGAAACAAGTCCTCAAAACTGACTCTTGCAGCTACTTTGATGGCATCAAAGTCTGGAAAACATCGAATGTAGTGGCAGCAGAGAGAATCCACCTCTGTGGTATCACTGCATGTTACAGGAGAATTTAACCAGCTGGTGAAGAAAAACTTGAAAAGGGATATGGAAACATAGTATTTAAAAAATGCATACATCATATTGAACCATTAATTCAACTCATTCTGCAGCGTGCCCATGTGTGCCAGTGCTGCAGTTAATAGAGAGTGCATGAAACTCAGAATGCAATTAAGTCTTGGGAGAAGCACAGTTGGAGGCTGTGGCAGTTTCTATGGCAACCTGAAAGGCTCAAGACTAGTAACAGGAGATTAACTTAAAGGCAAGATAAGTACATAAATATAGCTCTCGTTTACCATTTTCTCTGCTTCCAAATGGGCCATGTATTTTCAATTTAAACAATACAGAAATGCAGCCAGATGTCCTACTTGCTATTAACTAGAGCAAAAATAGCCTTTAAAAACATCCTGCCATAAAATTCTGACAATTTCAGAATCGGAGAATCATCTCAACTCCACTAATTAATTCAATCAAAATGGAAAGCACTGAGCTTGAATGCTGCCAGGAGATTAGAACGAGGCTTCAGGATAGAGAACATGACAGCCATAATAAGAGTTTGCTGATGTCAACACACTGTACACTTATGAACAAATCCTCTTGACGTGTTTTTCTGGATTACGCCTCAGATCAGGTTTTAAGTCTCCAAAAGAGCGAGGACAAGATTAAGAAGAATTTTTTAAGCGCTACAGACCTTTTTTCTTTCCTTTTCTCTTTTAAATATTCTCTTCAGTAAGAAAGAATATATCAAAGAAAGCTCATGCAATATTTTTCCTGGCACTTTGGAGCTTTTATTCAAAGGTTCAGCTAAGACTGCAGTCACTCTTTTGAACTCCTGTCCACCTTACTTACAAACAATTTTTAAAAAGTGCATTAAAGAGAGGCCACATCCCCAGTGCAGTCAGTGGCTCTGAACTTGTTTTACTTCATCATTTAAAAACAAGTGGTACATGTATAGCACATGGAGGAACACGTATGTATCCAGTGTGGAGAGAACACCACCAGAAGAACTGAAAGCTGTTACATGAGCTAAATTAGCAGTTTAATTAGCAGCCACATTAGCCAAATAACTAGTCTGAGGGGATTTAACCCTCTCCTCAGCAATACAGATCTCACACTGGCACTCTGCACAGCTCTGGGCTGTCCTGCACAGCTTCTGTGAGCATGAGATTCGTGAAAGAAAAATAGCAGCACCCCTACTACACTATTATTTGGTGAATTAACCCAATGCATGGCTAACTCACAGGGTGTGCCAAGGATAACTGTGGAATAACACACATCCCTTGGGCTGGCCCGACCATGCCTTCAAACCCTCATGCAGTTCTACTTGCACAGTGAGCGTTTTTGGTTGGAATTTGTTGACTTGTTGCCTATTTGAGAGAAAGAATGCAGACACCCTGTGAAGAAGTCCAAAAGTCACTGTTATGTAATTGACATATGTGTTCCACATCACTGAAGACATTCCAACCTGCCCATGGCAATATTTAAGCACCACCTAGAGTGGTGAGACTGGCATAGCATTATTAAAGGCTGGACTCTATGACCTTGGATGTCTTTTCCACACTCAGTGATTCTGTGATTCTATTCACAATGGAACCTGTGCTCTGCTTCTGCTGTGGTGGGAATTTCCCTGTTAAATGTGCAGAGCAGAAGAAAACAGTAATCTGTTATTTTTTGTCAAGAGAAGGCTTTGGGGTGACCTAATTGTGGCCTTCCAGTACCTGAAGGGAGCCCACAAGAGAGATGGAGACAACCTTTCTACAAGAGCATGTAGTGATAGGACAGAAGGGGGAATGGCTTCAAAGTGAAAGAGAACAGGTTTCCCTTCCTAGGGAAAAAAAACAAACCGAAACGCAAAAAAACACCAAAACCAAAACCCCATGCTTTGCAACAAGACCTGCAGTACCAACCTGAGATGCATTGAAGTAGGGAAGAAATTTTGCCATCCCTCTCTACGAGTAGCAATATACTTCACCTCCATCAGTGTAAAACCTCATTTAGAGATAGGTGACTTCTTGCTTTAGTGTCATTTTAGACCAAGAACCAACAGTTTATAAAGTGTGAAGTGAGTTGGGGTAGTGAAAATTTCCTCCCATTGGTTTTAATTTAACAAGGAACGGGAAATAAGAATCTCTCTGAATAAAAGTAAAGAATGTCCCTGGTGCCAAGCATTTGTTCTACTTTGTAACATCAGTGGTTTCTAAGAGGTATATAACACACTGAGCTTCAAGAAAAAAAGACTGCTAGAGGAGGCAAAAGGGAAAAAGGAAAGGAGGATACCTAAAAACCTTGTTTCCAGAATTAATATTTTGTTCAGAGTGGAAAAGGTGCAACAAGGTGAGATGAGGACACCACTCTCAACTTCTTCATTGAAGTGTAGGTTGTTGTCAAAGAATTAACTTTTCCTTCTGTTTTCCATTACTTTCCATTTTTTCTCCCTTTCAATGAATTGAAAAGCCACAATTGAAGAGTATACAGAGACAGCAGCAACCCTTCAACTCTGAAGAAAAGAAATCCAAAGCTATACAAAGATTTCAAAGAAGGAAAGATTACATGTTGTAGAATCCATTAAGTTGAAGAAAGTCAACTTAAGTCCTTCCATTAAGGGAAGAAGCTGAAGAGATCCATCGTTCCCCTCAGTATTCTTAGGAGCTGACCTGTCCTGTAATTGAAGTTTCCATATCCCACTTCGAAGAGTTTCTTTTCTCTTTCTGGAGTGGCTGTGGCAGTGCCAAGCTCCTCGGGAGAGACAGCTTGGTAAGAATATAAATAATGCTGCCCTCCTTTGCTGCACATACAGGTCTCTTTATTTTTTTCTTTGATTTTGACTCAATATGAACTTCCCTACTTTAAAGAAGTAAAGTAAGTTTCACTGGAGGAAAACATAAGAATAACTTAGAAATATGTGTCTCAGGTAAAAGTTCTCAGCAAAGGGTTTAAAAACAGAAACCAGAGCAAAGCTTTGAGAAGTTATTTGTGTGGGGGTTTTTGGTTGGTTGTTTTGTTGGGGTTTTGCTTGGTTGATTGGTTTGTTGATTTGGTTTTTTTAAATCATGGTTTAGCAGATCCCTAAGCACACTTCCAGAAAACAGCATATCTGTGATTTTTAAGCATGCAAATGAATTAATCTCCTCCCTGTTTTGCTATAATGAAGCAAACTGACTTCATAAAGAATGGCAATTACATGGATCTGGATTTGCTGTAGACGTTGGAAACAAAGAGACTTTATAAGGAATGACATTTTCATGGATCTGGCTTTAGATTTCATCTACTTGCTCTCTCTCTGGTCAGAAAGTGCAATGACTTTGTTACCATGTGAATACAGGGAAAAAGAAACACTGGGAAAGAAGTCAACTGTGTTTGCTGCTGGTAATATTTAACTCATGCTCCAGACTGATCCAGAAGGAGATTTTGGTAAAATACACAAATTACTGAGGAGGGAAAGGCTCAACTCACTGATTATCTAGAATACAACAACTTGTAGGTCTGTAAACAGCAGTTTTCACAAGTCCTTTAAGCCTCTAACATGAACCATGCTTGGCGGTTGCAAAGGATAATTAAACAGATGCAGCTCTTTACTGTTCTGCAGTCCATTAATTACTAATTTTAAACACAGTTTATCTTTGTCTTCTCCCACCCTCCACCCCAACCAGCATTTTGGTTAAGCTTGGAAGGCATCATGGAATATAAATGATCAGCAAAATAGCCAGGAATTAGACAAAACATTAACAACATCAAAGCAAGAGTTGGAAGAAAAGTAAAGGAGCAGATCAGATATTTAACCAAGGAAATATTTCATCCATCCATCATTTCTTGCAATTAAGTGGTAGATTGCTTGCTATACTTTCCTACTGAAAATACACAAAAGACAAACATATTTTTATAGTTTCTATATGGTTTTGAGTTGCAGTGTGCTCCCTATATCCAAATCCAGCTCACTCTCTATTATTGCTGTGTGATTCTCTTGTAGTAACCAAGGAAAAGGTTATGAAGGTTATCTATGGAATTCCCAGAGAGTCTGGACATAAAATTAGAAATCAGAGAATTAAAATACATCAGTAAAGAGTTCTAAAACACAATTTATTCACATCATCTCCACTACAATTCTACGAAAATACTAAAGCTATTGTATAAATCACTAATAGACCAAAATGTTTCTTTTTGATTTCTTTTCTTTTTCTCTTTTTTCTTTAAAGTAATTTTTTTTCTTTCAATGTAGTCCCATTCAGCTTGATGTCTTTGGTGAAGGGTAAAAGAACACACACAAAACTTAGAGCTACAGTGCTTAGGGCCTGTAAAGGACTCCCTATGACATCTTCTGTCCTCCTCTACTTAGACCTCTACTCGTGTAACTTTCCCACTGCCCTGCCTGCAGGGTTTGCACAGGGATCAGCCTTTTCCCAGCTCCTCTCCTGCTTATGCCAGGCAGAGGTCCCAGCACTGCCCTTCTTGGCAAACCTCAGCCTCTCTCAGCCCCTCCATGGGCAGGAAGGAGCAGAGGTCAGTTTTCAGCTGTGGAGGGTCTCGCTCCCTGCTCTGCCCAGCTTCCCATGCATAAGAACTACCCAAAAGCTGAGCTCCCATGGCTGCTCTCACATGCAGCCAGTGACACCAGCAGCTCCCAGGCAAAGTTCCAGTTGCATACTGGAAGCAACAGTGACAGCAACCCCTCAAGTATTTCCTTTTCCTCAGGGCTTCCAGAAAAACTCAGTCCTGAGCAGCGTTCTTTGCAAAACCATCTCCAGGCACAGCTGCCTACCCCAGCACTTGTCAGAACAGCCTAAGGCCCACACCAGGTTTCCTTCACCAGCCAGAATCCTTGTGAGCACATCTGCAGTCCCCTGGGAATAGGGCAACATCTAATTAAAGCAGATGGTCAGTGAAAATTCAAAGGTCAGGATTAAAGTTGCTGGCAGAACCTCAGCTTCAAGCATCCATCTGAATTACCAGCCACACAAGCCAACCCATGCATGCAAAGCCAACTGCAGTAATGTTTCCTTAAATTAAAAATGGTCCTGGAAGGCTTTTTCCACTTATTTCTCCCCAGGTTTTTTCCACAATTTTTTTAAGAAGATGTATCAGTAAATCAAGGCAACTTGGACTTAACTTTTCTAACCACAGATCCCAGGGAACAGGTGTAGCACGCAATCTTCACCACACATTTCCTTTTGTTTCTCATATTTTTTTGGCTCAATTGCACTTGTATTTTTACTGTAGGCATATATCATCCCCTTCCTTCTCATAACAGAATAAAAAGGTACCCAGCATCTCATAGTTCTGGAAACTATCTAGCAAAAACGCTGACTCATGAACATGCATTTCCATTTTTACTTGAAGCACATAAATTAAACACTGCAGACTACTCTGCAGCAGAAAACCAAATAAACCGGGAGACAGGGAAAATGCATTAGGCTCTAACATGCTAATGTCCTTTCAAGACTCAGCCGAGCCTTTCTGCATGCAAGGCGATAAGTGCCAGCCCTGTTCTTCTCTCAATTGCTGTTGTTTAAGTGCTTAAGGATGTTTGCGTATTTGCTCGAGTAGGTGAAATAAACTAATTAAAGAGGAACAAAGCAGTCTAGGAACTGGCGGGTGTGGGAGAAGCAGCGTGAGGGGAAACTGCATTGAGAATATGCCTATTAAATTCACTGTTGCACAGCTCTGTAACTAACTACAGTTAAATGAACACAATTAACTACTGTTAAAAGTTGGATTTTCTTATTTTCCCTAGTTTTTTGACGGTGAATATTTTTCAGGTTTTTATTTTATTCTATATTTCTTGCCTGTTTTTCTGAAAACATTTCTCACTTCCGACCCTAACCTTGCATGAAATGAAAAGCCACTAAGGGTTTAAAATAACGCCTTTTTCTCCCCTACTGTTATAGCCGAAGACAAGTCGAAATGCTGAAATATTTGACGCTTATATATCATAAGCCTTCCAGTACAAATACTTCTTATTTCCCAAGGGCTGGCTTTCCTATCAAAGGCTTCACTTCCGATGTTTTCTTCAAGAGGTCTTAATCATCAGCAAACAAATCAAATTGCCAGTGTTCACCAAAGAAAAGGAACACAAGAGTGGTGGTAAGAGATTTTACTGGTAGTCCTGCTCAGGTAAGGAAGGTGACACAAGCATAAAATAAAAAAGGTTTTCATTCCATAATGGTTTGGAGGTGAATTCATGCCCTTCCTTCATGCCTCTCTGATATTAATTATCTGAGGAAGGAACAGGCTGATGCTCTGATACACTACAAAAATAGAAATGTAATACCTAATTTTAAGATAGGTTCTCAGAACATATTAAAGGGTTATGTTCAAAGGAGAGAACAGCTCTGGAGTGAGAGAGAACAATGCTGACACCACGTGGAAGAAAACGCTGCTGGCTCCTTTCTCTAGCGCTACCTTGAGATGCCTGAAAATCTTAAGAGTTGCAAGTCTTGGGGTCAGGTATTTTGGTAAATGTTTTAAACGTCAGAGGAAGACCACACAGATGCTCTGAAAGCAGAGATCTGTGTTATTCTAATGGGTACAGCAGCAGATTAATTACAATCCTCCTCTTGTAGTGTAGCTGATGTTTGCAAGCAAAGCATCTGGCTGCTGCTGTGAACACATCAGGTATTGCCGCCCTAATAAACTGCAGATAAACATCCTTATTCTGTAATCCATCCAAGTTCTGTGAGTCTGTGGTGGGAGCTTTTGATATGCTCCATTCTCAGCCAAACTGAAAACAGGCATTCACAGAGTAAGTAACAAAGACAAGACTCCATCGAGTTGGTTTCTGTGCCCACACTGCCTTCAAAGCCATGTTCCAAACCAGGAAAGGCCTGTGTCAGTCACCAGTTTTAGAAAAGACCTTCCCTTCCCATGCACTTCATATCCTTATCAAACAACAGCCAGTGATCGGTGTAAGCATCTCGTGGGACTGCCCAAGCTCTGTTCCTGTACCACTGACTGCAGCAAAGCCTCAGCATTTCAGCTTGACCAGCTCCCCCTCCCCTGTGCTCAAGCTACTCGTTACAGTAAAGCACAGCCAGAGGTGTCCTCATTTGTCACACAGTGCACACCCTCTCCTGCCAAGCTACCCTCCTACTGCAGCCTTACCCAGACAAAAAAAAAACCCAAAAACTATGTAGTGGGGAGGGGAAAGAGAGCAAAGTGGCCAGCAGCACAGCCCAGCCGGGGGGTTGAAGTGTGTTGGCAGTGTCCCAGAGCACTTGCCCAGCAAGTCAAGAGAAACCCCCAGCAGTGCTGGAGCAAACATTAAACCAGTGACATTTCCTCCACACCCTGCAGTTCCCCACAAAGGGAGAGCAGGCACACTTGTCCTTTCCAAGTCACAGATCCCAGCACAAAGGCTGGGCTGCTGCGGATCACAGGCACGGCACAGAACAGCTCTGTTCCTTCCACCCACAGGCAGCCAGGCTCTGGCACTGAGCACCTAGGAGGAGTAATGACTGCTCCAGCCACATCTATTTGAGCTGTTTCAAGTCAAACTCCCCCAACCTACAGCAGTTTTCATCAAATCCTTATGCCTACAGTCAGTAACATATTCTGCTCTGCTTTTCCAGAAGAGAAGAAATACATCTTTACAATTTATTGGCCACAATCTTTTTGGGGGTATAGGTCCTACTTTGATCTCTATGAATGGCATTTTTCATCCCGTCTTCTGGTTTGGTCAGTACTCAAATAGAAAATTAAAATGTAATGTTTAATGAGTCCATATTTTAGCAACTTTACAAAGATTAGGGAAAAGAGTTTTTCTGTGGAATGGGAAATATTAAGAAGTCCTTCTATAATGTAACAGCAGTTCCTACAGAAACACTGGCAAATCTCCTGGCACTTCACATGGTACACGCAGGATTTGCTATATTCACACACAAAACCAACCAAAACATACCATTGCTAAGGAAAAAACTTAAGTGAAAGAAAAGTAATCAACACTTCTACCACTTTAAATTCAGGAAAAATTGTTAAGAGCACAAATAGGAAGTGGAACTACGTTCACCCATCCAGGAAAAACTATTTTGGCAAGACAGTTTAGTCTAACCTAGAAACTTCAGATGATGAGATAATGTCTAGTTGATTGGTTGTTCATTTGTTCTGAAAGGTTTCAGCTAATTCAACAAGAATTGTCATGGGATTAGCAAAGTAAAACATCAGTTAAATTACTGCTGTCCTCCACAATGAGGAAGTTCCATTTGAGAGACCACAATTCTGTTTTACGACACATTCACATGCGAGTGAGGCACTACATTTCTTTCACAGAAGAGAGTTAATGCTGAAACATCCATTTTCTCTTTGAAAAAAGCTAAACCTACAAGATTAACAAAACTCTTCAGACCACCAAAGCCTTCCCAATAAAGCCATAATTTGAGCAGATAAAGTATCCATGCAATATTTAGTTGCACTCTTCTGACCAGCTCCAAACCACACTGCAGTTTCAAGATTTCATTCTGAGCTGTCTGTGGTCAACCGGCAGGTCCAGGACATTGGCCAGCTCCACTTCCCCATCCCCCTGGATAGCTGCAATCTCTTCATAAAAGGGTTCTAGGATTGTAGAGATCAGCCTTGCTGATACATAGTGAAGCATGCATGAGAGGACAAAGGAAGAGAACAAGAAATGAGGCTCCTTTTCCTCAGGGTGTAAGCATTTCTTCTAACCAAACCCATACTTTAATGGAGAGACAAGCAGTGGCTTGTAGGCAACCATACAGTCATGCTCCTCTTTGTTTGCAAGACAAAGGTACTGTGCATAAATCAGGAAGGATTTATCTATGACTTCTGTACAAAGAAAAGATACAGAAGAATGTTCTTGGACCAGATGTAAAAAAAAAAAATCCATATTCAACTTTTATCTAGAATGTAAGATTCAGAAATGACACATTGCTGTTAGCAAGGTTCATAACTAAATTACACTACAGAAGTTAAGATAATCTTGCACACCTCCAACAAAGCTAGGGATATTCCTTGGGTTAAACACAGTTATCTAGAGTGGCCTCAGGTAAAAACAAAACACCACGGTGCCTAACCTGGTTTTAAAGAATTATTTAAGCCCAACATGAAAATCATTTTAATACCAGTGCAGCTTTTGAGCTAGGACAGAATGTTATAGTACAGCTTTAAATGCTAGCAAGCTCTCAGGAGTGGTGGAGTGGAGGGGGGATAAAATTAAAATTCAAATAAAATGCAGTAAGAAAAAAACACAGACACAAAACCCCAGCCTGGAAGGATTTTACAGCATTGTGACTCTGTTTTAAGGGGCAAAAGAAATATATACAACATACAGGGAAAAAAGGACAAGTTAAAATACATCATGGCAGGGATATAACTTTTAAATCACTACCTTTAGATAGAATTAGTGGCTGTGAATTGGTGGTCTGGAGTCTGCTGTCCAGACCAGGGTAATAGCTCTGGACTATTAAACTGGTGCCTTTCAAAAACTTGCAAATTCTTCTCCCAGTCTGAATTCTTCTGTCAGTCTGAATGAGCCAGCACACACAGAGTAAGGGGGATGGCTCCTGGCACATTGAGACATTAAGAGTTCTGCTCAGAACAATCAATCTGCCCACTTCAGCCCACAAACAGCACAACTGAAGGTTAAGTCTTGTCAGCTGTATGGCAGGCCTGACAGATTGGCATGGCTTTAATTTGACAGAGCTCAGGTTAACTTAAAATGCTGAAGTGGAAAAAAAAAAAGACACCCCAACAATAAAATCAGAGGAAGTAAGTAGTCCAAATGCAAGTATCTGTGTAAAAGCCAATAAAAACAAGTTTCATTTCCAGGATGCAACAAGGGATCTGAGCCAGGGTTGCCATTTCACTTTTTGCTTGTTTTACTGGAAGAAAAGCATGGACTTTTAATATGTTTAATTTGTAAACCCAACTCTGACGTTTCCAGTTTAGCGGACCTTGAGCAATTGTTATATTATGAAAGATGAAGGGTACCTATCCAGTGTGCTGGGTTTCCAGCCGAAAATCACAGAAACAAGATCAGCCACAGAATACTGAATTCCCTTCTCACCCACAGATGGGATTTCTTTCATAAGCTTACCTCAGAGCAGGAGAGTGCCCCATGGCTATGCCTTGTCTAAGGTTTTATTAAAGAGCTTGAAAGGAGCTTTTCAGCAGAATTCTTTCCCACATCACCACAATTCCAGACAGACTGTGACATTTTGCAGAATTACAGGGAGTTAAGCTGGTTCTAAAACAAAAGCATCCCAAGTGAAAGCCAGGTTTCCTGGCTTCTCTAATACCTTCCAATTTCTTTTAGCTGCTTCCTCTAGGTTTGCAAACAGAAACAGATGTATTGGGACAGCTAATATTTTGATTTTGTGTGCTCACTTGAGTACTGGTTTCAGAAACTCATAGAAGTGGCAGTGACACGGGACTACTTCAGAGAGAAAGGGGAGCTGGGAGTGTGGGCTCCAGCACTGAATTAGTGTGAAACAATCCCAGTGTTAGATTTGGGGCTGTGTCTTGTGGCATTGAAGCAATATTTTAGAAACATCCTTTTATCAGTATATTCTGTTCTTTATACCTGTACCTCTACAGGTTTTATTTTCAAAGAAAGCTCCAAGGAGCATTACAGCCCCAATATTCTGTTTGGGATATGCAACATGTTCTAAATACTGAATCTGACTTTGTGTTAGAAGTCTGCTAGTTTTCCTTAACAGGGATGCTTGGAGAAAGAAGCCAGAAAATTAAGGAGTCATAAACACAAACATCATCACCCACATTCGCATGCAGTGCAAATTTCCTCCACAGTCCATCCCTTGACCTGGCACAGTGCTGTCAGCCTCATCATGAGCCCCAGGGACCACAAAACTGCACTGTGCAGTATTAAACTGCAGGGTTTGCTACAACATTTCCTTCATGTCTTTTCCTAAAAATCAACTTCAAGTTAAGCAGCAATGATACACCACATCACAAAGTGAAAATAAGATTTATATTGACCCTCTCTCTAAACCAGGATTTGCCTATCATATTACTTCCACCAGGAGGTTTTCAACAAAGAGGAAAAAAAGGAATCAAAGTGCTGACAATGTTTTAGAAAAGAAACGCCCAAGGAGAGGCTGGAACATACACAGTGAGTTTTAAAAAAGAAGAGAGGGGTTTCAGACCTCCTGATTTTGCTTTCCTGCATCACCAATGTATAGACAAACACACACACACAAAATAAAACGTGCTTCACTTGGGGAAAAATCCAGTGGCTTTGATCTAACACAGCTTGACATTAATATATTTAAAGTGGAACAGCTTGGGATTTTCTTCTTGACCTTTTGCTTTTGCACTTGCATTTTTTTCAGAATAAGAATTTTGACACTCATGTTTCCTCTCCAGCTTTATCATGAATATTTACATTGCTGGCTACAAGCAAAATCATTAACTACACTATGTATAAGCAAATGTATTTCCCGTTCTGGGTTTCAGCCTAATGAAGTACTTTTGATTTCCTGCTGAATCAATTACTGAAACTTTCTTACCTGAAGGCCATCTGCTTGTCTCTGTGATAAACAAGGGTTCAGGTCAACAAAAAGCATCTCCTGGTGTCGAAGCACATACAGCAGGAGGCCATTGTAAAGCTTTTGTTCTTCACAAGCCAAGGGACTGACAGGAATCCTGAGGGAAGAGGAGATGGATTAAGCTTAGGAGCTCTCAGATCAGGGGCTAATCAGGAGTCACACAGGGAGCCCTCCTGGTACCCAAGATAATTCAGCAAAGCAGAAATAGCTAGGACAGTGACCACCAGAGTTTGGTGGGTTCACAACGCTGGGACCTTCACAGTGACAGAGCCCAGCTTTGCTGCAATGGTTCACAACACAACAAATCTTTGTGGCAGCACAGCACAATAGTTAGAGCCTGACAGTAGCTCTGACATGAGGTTCACAAAATCGAGGATGAAAAGGACAGGAAAAGAAAACCCCCATCTGCCATTGTTCTCTGGCATTGGGATGGAAAGAGTGGTTTTGTTCTACCTTAATTTATGAAGGTGAACTTTGATGACTAGAATGTCCTACTACCAGAACTGTCTGCAAAAGAACCCAGAGATAACAAAGTGCTTCAGTGTATTAATTTATAAATCCACAGACATGACACACAGTGGAAATCCCAGATGTTCCCATTAACCATGTTGAGTTTGGGTTGGGTTTTTTTCTTTCTTGCTTGTTCTCCCCATATTTTTGGGGTTTTTTAATGAATAATAGCTGAATTTGTACTATCCCTGTCAAGTCAGAATAATTTAATTAAAGGGATTCTTTATACAGGACTCTAATCTCAACCCCTGAAGGACCCGTGTATTCTTCCCACCAACTCTCTGGAAGCTTGGAGAGCATTTCCATAAATGCTGTGGCCTTAATGGAGCTTCTCCAGCCATGCTGCACCAACTCTGTTCCACCCAGAACAACATTAATATTTAAACAAGAAAATCATAAACTCTGGAGACTAATAGGGAGCATAAACACACCAGTCTTCTGTTTGCCAAATGAGTACATTCATTATTCATTTGCAATTTTAAAGTACAAATATACACATTGGGCCCAGTCCAGTTGCTTTCATTCATGTTCCTCTTTTGTAAACTTGCTGTTGTTTTTGTAAGCACTTGAGTTTGGGCTCCTTTTGAAAGCAGAAGGTTTAGGCAAAGTCATAGCCAGGTACAACATAGCGAGATTTACAGTATGAAACACTGTATCATCTGTTCCTTCTTGAGGATTAGCTAACATTTCTCTTTCTTGGATTCCTATTTTTCTTGGGACAGACTCAGTTTCTCCACAAAAAACAAGGCTGCTTGTAAAACCTGGTTGGCTGAGCAACAGCCTGTGCTGCATACAACAATCCTAAGAGGTTATTCATCGCTTACCCAAACACCAACACCCTCAACTCACAGGCCAGACAACAAATATTTTAAGTCCTTTGTCTTCTTTTTCAGCTTCTTTCTTTAGCTTAGACATCTGCTCCCAAATCCACCTCTACCAGCTGTTAACTCCTCACCAGAAGGAGCACTGCACAAGCTGTTCGGGAAGACAAACAGCTTTCAGCCCACTCACTGAATCCTCCTTTCCCTTATTAGCAGCCTGCGTTTGGGTGCCCCATTCCCGTTTCATCCAAAAACGGATCTAAGCTATAGACTGGGATGAGACAGCTGACTCCAAATATCAATGTCTCATCAGCAGATATTCATGGGTGGCAACAGGTGTGCATTCCAAATATAGAGAACACACTTTTGGTTTTCTCTGCAGCCACCTTCCACAAAGACTTTGTAAAAAAATTCTAAAATAATCACTTTCTGCCTCTTCAGATGCTTCTGCTGCTAGCAGAAACTGCATTATTGGGGTGATGGTAAAGGGGAACCAGGTTCCCACGCTGCTAAAGCCAGGCACATGATGCTAGGAAGAGCAGAGCTACTGAGGTGTATTCTGCACTTCCCCATAAAAGCCCTGTAATCAATTGTAGCACAAATCACAGGAGAACACTCACTACAAATAAGAAACAAGTAAAACTTGACCATCAGGAATTAGCTACTGGTTTTAGACTCAAGTGAGTCTAAACCTTTCAAAGTTGCTTTGCCACAGAGTGCAGACTAAAAAGCCCACACAGTCCTTGCCTTGGCTTTGTCCAGGAGATCTGCCAAGGTTCCCTGCCGCCACAGGCTTGCTGCAAATTTACAGAAAGAATGAGTCAAAGTGAGTAGAAGCAAACAGCTGGCTGGCTGGAGTCCTTGTGCACTCATGCAAACATTACTTTCTGAGACCAGTACTAAAAAGCTCTTTACCAAGATGAAGCATAACAAAGTATCCATGAAAATTTAAATAACATCAGTTGAATCTCTGATAAAAGTGTAGCAACACTTTCTCCTAGGCATTTACATATACTAGGAGAACAAAAACAGGAGTTTTCCATGATCCTCTAATTAGACTTTCAATATAATACCTGTGCTAAGCCTTACCATTTATGTGGTACAGTAACAATAGCTGCTAATCACAAATTATGTGCAGCTTAGGCTTACAATGTACAAAGCTTAATATTCTATTTTTCGTGTTCCCAAGGCCCACACGGGTTCCATGTTCCAACTACTGAATATTCCTACTCGGTCACTTCAGTGAAACTATAAGCATGACAGGTTTCCACAAATAAAAGTGCCAAAAAATTGAGATAGATGATAATCATAGACAGAATTTACACTCGAATATAAATAGATATGAAATTTAAAGTAAAAGGGGTCATGAACGACTGAATTTAGTTGTTTAATGTCAAAGAAGGAAGACGCAATTTCACAAAAATGCAGCTTGCCAGAATACATGAAGAACAGTTTTAACACCTGCAATGAATTTGTGCCATAAGTGGAGCTGACATTACCTCCAGAAGGTTAATTCCAGCAACTGCACGGAACACACATTTCTGCAGATTAGGTCTAGAAGTGGTTTTTTCCATTACCTTCACATTTACACTGAACAACTATAGCAAGTACTACCCAACATGTCTCAATTTCCTACACTCTCGCTGCCAAACATTTCATAATGTGCCAGATAATTGCACTAATTCTTGCTCTGAAAGACATAAAGGATATTTATGACTTTTTCCCCTGTGTCAGCAGGTATGATTTGCCACAGCTGACTACCTTGAATTTCGCTGCCGTACACAAATGATTTATTTGGAAACACTGAAGGCCTCAGGTCACTCAGCAGGAAGTGGTACAGAGCAATCTCACTGACAGTGCCAGTTGCAAGGCTCTCCTCTCTGCCCAACTACCAAAAAGGTGATTTTTCATAACCCTAGGAGCTAACTCCCCAAGCACAGCACCAGTTAAATGGTTTACAAAGAAAAAATGAGCTCCAGATTTACTGGGCTGTCTCCCAGAGCTGGTGAGATCAGAATGACTGTAAAAAGGTGAAGATAACATTTATAGGGCAGACATACTTCTATTTATGGTAGCTGTTGTCTTGACAGGTCACTGGCAGGGAAACCCGATGCTGATTGCTTTCAAGGCTTCCCAGACAGGTCATTGCCACAAGCACCCTGTTTAGCACTGAATGTACTTTAAAAACCAGGCAAAGGCACATGTTCAGAAGTAGCTGGACCATGTCCCAGGTGAGTGGGACATTTAAATACTGAAGCAGTTCATCAATGAGTAAGGGAGCATACTGGATTCTTACGTGCAGACATGGGAATCGGAGGGCACACGGTGGGATAACTGGGGAGTGGAGATAAAGGAACAAAGTCTCCTCACATGGGTGTTGCATTGCTGAATACCCTTCATGGTGAGGCCTTTTCCCAGAGGACAGTGGCACAACTCCAACCACACCCTATCTTGTCAGATTTGTTTCCCTTGCTGTTCTTTTGCTAAAGATACAAACTTGTATCACCTGCAGAGGTCAAATGCTGGCACACCTGGTAATAAACCTGCAGAGCAGGAAAACAGACCACATATAGAGACCTATGAAAAAGCAGCAAGGTTTAAAATTGCAGTTCCCCAAAACAAAGCCTGTCATTGATGCTGATCGATTTTGCTGAATATATACTTTTAAAATGATCTTGGCTTGCCACAAACAAAAAAAAAAAAAGCCGGAAACACACCCACCCAGCTGAATAACAAGGCTTTTTTACTGCATAGAAGATATTAACTGCCAACATACACATTTTGTAAAGTGTCATTGGCTTATAGTTCACATTAGGCTGGCATGGCTATGATCCATCAAAATAAATATTTACAAATTGTAACAGGTAGAAATATTTAAACATCCTCTAGTGTCAACAATGAAGGGGAAAATCCTCCATTATCTGATCACACCAGGCTGCTCCCTCTTACCACCTTGACTTGCATGACATGTTGTCCCACACCCAATTTTAGCTTCCAGTTTTGTGCCACCCACCATCACCCCAAACCTGCCTTCTCTAGCTCCAGCCAGGCACTCACTGCTTGCAAGCTCAGCTGCCTCTGCTTGGATGTCAACTTGAATTTTAGTGGCAAGGGCAGAACTAGTTGCTTCTCTTTCTTGATATCAGGGATTCATTTCTCTGATATCAAATGCTATTACAAGGTCAAAGTGAGGGTGAGTTTTTCAGAATCAAGTCCAACAACTAAGTAGCCTCCACAGCCAGCATTTATCTTGGCTAAGAAAAGAGAAGTAGTTCCCATTAAACAGCTCTCTATCCCTCATGTCTCTTCATATGGGGTCTTACTTGAGGCTGAACCTGTCTAGTCAGTGCCCAACAGAATGGAAGTGATCAGCCAGCTCAGAACCTGTCACCTGCCCATA
This sequence comes from Aleadryas rufinucha, assembly GCA_013397815.1. Classification (NCBI taxonomy): domain Eukaryota; kingdom Metazoa; phylum Chordata; class Aves; order Passeriformes; genus Aleadryas; species Aleadryas rufinucha. Next base: position 327,889 of record VZTH01016211.1, read on the forward strand.
ATTTACCATATAAACATTGAACTTCCAAAATGCTCCGCTGACTATTGGACACACAGTTACGGCAGAAAGCCTCACTGTGAGGTGTGATGTCGTTGTGCTGTTTGAGGGAGCTAAATAGAGAGGACTCACTTGAACAGAGCAGGTCCAAACACGATGGCCAGGTTTTCCAGCGTCATGAAATTCACTGCACTGTAGGTTGCTACCTTTAGCAAGAAAGCAGAGAGGAACTGAAGAAGGTTTTGATGGGCTTTGGGCAGGCAGCTGAGTAACAGTCTCAGGTTCTCTATGCATTCTGTTGTGTTCATTTTGTGCTCTGGAGGGGAAAAAACACCAAACCCAAACTTATGGCATAGATGTCCCTCATATCGACACAATTTCATCACAGACATTAGGTATAAGGACGAAGGGAGGTCTTAAAATACATTAGAACAAAATGAAGAATAAATATGTGCCAAACAAGGATTTTATGCACTAAATTTTGACAACAGTTTTTGCATATGAATATTTAAGGACCATGGATTTTCCAGATATCGAGTTTTACACACACTGTTTCTGATATTTTTCCTGTTAATGGCAGAATCATCCAGCACTTGCTGCTTTCTCAGTGAAATTGCAGGCAGGACTCATGTACCTGAATCCTCAAAACTGCCTTTAAAGATGGTATAAGGTTGTCAGCCTTGACTCTCCCAAGAGATTTCACACATGCTGCATGACTCTCATTAAGAGGAACGAGAAATTGTACCCTTTCAGCCCCACATCATCTTCATTTCCTGACTAATTGGTAGCTCTCAGACTCAAAACATCTTTGCTCTATAAATATGCAAGTGCAGTTACACAAGAGATGCTTAAAAATCTAAATTGAGGATATTTAACATTTTCTTGGTTCTCCTTCTTCACAGAAGGGTAACAAGGCAGAAAACGGGTTCACAAGCAGCTCCATTTGATCAGCACTTCAGTATCAGTAGGCTTAAGTTATTAGAATTGAGATGACAGTACTGCTCAATAATTGGCAGCTGATGGTCCAGTTTGCCATAGATCACGAGGACACATCTGCATACATTGTTTATAAGCAAATAATGCCCTTAAGGGTAATTTTAGCCCTAAAAAATACATTCTGTGCAGGCCAAGGCCCGTGGTGTGCAACTGATTAGTGAGAGAAATGGAAAAGGGGATGGAGAGGAAAAAATAATTTCAAAAAAGAGCAGCAAGGCTGTTCAGGGTAGAAAAAACAAGGTGCTTGCAAAAGCCCCGTAGGTCTTTCTGCATAGACTTTCACAGTTCATGAAACTGCTTCCTTTCTCTTTCTTTGTAAACTCCTACACAGGCACTTTGAACAAAAGCAGCATGCAAAGTAACCCACAAAACCCACTTATTTGTGTGCGAACACCTGAATTAGTTATCAGTCAAAATCACCGGGCAGACTGGGAGCATTATCCCGGCCATTAGAGGAATGAATGGGGAACCAGGCAGCAAACGGCCGTGGGGACACGTCTCAGCTTTGCATTTTGAAAGCTTCGTGCTGCTCCACACACTGCTGTCCGAGGAGATTATAAGAGGACTGGTAAAATAAATGTGAAGTTCTAAATAAGAACAGGGATGTACAGAAAAACCTCCTGTACCAGGGAAGGTTAAACAGAAAAGAGGCTTCAGCTTGGAAAAGAGAGGAGTGAGGCAGTGGCTATATAAAGACACAAGCAGCATTACGGTGGTGATTGCATTAAAACTAAAAATGTTATCTCAGTGACTAGGAAGGTATACAAGTTTTAAAAGATAGCATGCAGAAGAGGAGCTTTCTCAAAGAATGCAGGATTGGATTGCAGGATGCATTGCCAAGGGAAGGAAGGGAATCCAAAGGGCTTAATGAATTTTAAAAAAGACTCTAGACAAGTTCATAGATGCCTGGTCCCTCCAAAGCAATTAAACATCAGTCTCAGGTTAGGGAAACACAAAATCTTGCTTATAGAAGGTGCAATGAACACATTATGTGTCACTGTCAGAGAAAGGACAGAAGCTTGGAAGGAGCCCGTTCTGTACCTTGGAAAGTTTCTAGCAAGCCAGAACAAATATTGTCTGGAATAACAGCCACTGGTAGTTCTTTCAGAAAGAGCTTCAGGAGACTGGCCACAGAATCAACATCTCCATCATTAATAAGGTCGACTTTTTCCCCTTGATTGTACTTCTGCCTCAATTCCTTGATTTTATTTGCTGAGCCACCAATTCGAAATATACCAACACGCTCCAGACCTGTGTAAGAAATGCAGAACAGTAAACAGTGGCTGCTTCACCACATCTTTGTGAGGAGAACTGGAGTTCAAAAAGCAAGAGCTCCTTTAAGAGAGTACAGTAATTGTAAAAAAGGATTTTTCAGCATTTACGGCTGAAAAGTACAGCTTAAACAAAGAATATCGGTTTTCAGAAGCCAAGCAGGGAAAATATGAACTTACCAAACACCTCTAGGTACTCCACCATCTGTGTCACAAGAGAGGGAACCCCACATTGCTTTGCATCCTCTACAAGGGTTTCCAGAGGAACACCAAATGTGCTTCTTTCTCTGCTAAACTGTAGATCTGGTGAAATTTTATTTGTTGTGTGCCTAACTTGAACAGAAGAGAATGATTTCTGGGGAATAAAAACAGACAAGTGATAAACAGTGGCTGGCTTTTATTATTTTACCCTCCAAAGATCTACAACTTTGGTAGAATTATTTTCTTCATTGTAGCATCCTAGTACAAATTTTATTTCTACTGTATATTCTTAAAATACTAATATTCTTCTGTAGAGCTGAGACAAAACCTGTGATGGGGTAAACTCTTGTAAAGCCCCCTCACACCTACAGTCAGGGAAAATGGGGCCTCGTGTTGAGGCAGATGCACTGGTCAGGACAGGGAGGGGTCACTACCCCTCAAAAGAGCCCCAAAAGTCAGGAAAAAGCTGACCCCCTGATGGTACACAGCCTTCCAACCCCATGAAATTTGTGAATTTCTACCTAATTCCTGAGGATAAAAAAATGCAAGATTCATGAAGGAACCAAAAGAGGAATTTAAGTGGCAGCTGTGTCACAAGCCTCGGAAGGGGTTCTTGTCTTCTCACTCGGTTATTCCAAATTTCTCACCCCAACAGCTGATGCAAAAACTTAAGAAATCACAATCAACCTGCACCTTTCATCCTGTCTGATGAAGGAAGCTGTTTTGTCATCCTGCCTGGATGGAGAGGCTGCCCAGAGCATGGGCTGGGAAGTTTGTGGGCTGTGGTGGGGGGTGCCCATCCCAGAGGGCAGCTGAGGGGCACTATGAGGACAGGGGGCTGCCCTGGGTGGGCACAGCCAGCTCTGCAGCCCCTCAGTCCAGCAGGGCTGCCTGGGGTGGGTATTTAACAATATATATCTAAATATATGCTTAGATACATTCAGAATGTATACATTAAATATATGTTTAAGAATAATATCCATCTGGGATATTTAAGAAAAGGGGAAATTCTGCCCAGCACTCCGAAAGGAATCTTGGCTGCCCCGGCCTCTTTCCACCTCCCCTAAGCCTCCTGCTTGCCTTACAGACAGGTGACATTACCCACAACGCCTGCTGCATTTCATCCTTGTGCTCCTACCAGGCAATGAGAGCAGAAGTCCAAACCAGGAACACCTGGATTTACCATTTCTATGCTGGGACTATTTAAACACTATCTACATCTCCTTTTAAGGGGGAAATTTTTAAACTTTTTTTTTTGGTAGCATTATGTCAATGCATTGTGAAACCAGCCTGTTCTTAAATATTTTTATTACTATGTTTTCAGAAGGGAAGAGGAAAGATTTCCCTGTGGGTTTGAAGCTGAACTGCTGTAGTGAAGCTGTTTTTCACACATGACTGCAGCAAAGCCATGAGCTGGAGCTCCAGGCCAGCCCTGCTGCCATGGCAAAAGCACACACAGCACTCGAAACTCCCAAGCCCATTTTGCTCTTTCAGTACACAGGCAAGCTTAGAATGTGATATTAGTGTTAAAGCATAAATAGCTACCTAAAAGGAACTAATACCAGCATATACCAAACATATTTTACAGCATTTTTGTATATAAGCTGTGAGGTGCTACAAAAAGCCTCTAAAATATCTGTGCACCATTACTCTAAATCCCTCCCTTTTCCTTCTCAGATGCAGCAGACCATCAGCCTTCTCAGAGAGGAGGAAGGGCATGAGAAAGGACTGAAGAAGCCAGATTTAAGCTCACTTACGCAGATGGACAGAGAGGTGCCTGCTCCCATGTTAGGCTGCAGCAGAGTGCCAGTATTTCAGCTGTGCTGCTCGCAGGACACCATTGCCTTTCTTCCCCTCCACAGATCCGTGCAGCCTGGCCAAAGCTAACTGCAGCCATTGGGCTGCTCCTCTGCAATTAACTTATCATAGTATAATTGCTAGGCATCCTCTTAATCAGTGGTTTCCCTCCAGAGCGGGTGGAAGGTAGGAATTAACTCCTAGTAAAAGTGGATTCCTTGCAGCCAGCACTTCCCTCCAGAGGCACCTTGCACAAGCTGAGGGCTGTGTTACCACCAGGAGATGTTTCCATGGCACCTAGCACGCACAATGCCACAGCTTCCTGAGGCACGCTGATCCTGGGCCTCATATTTGCTTTTGAGTGGGTTTTTGCAGTGCAGGTTTGCAGATATTCCTACTGCCTGCTGTCCATCGTGCCTGCCACAGCAGCAAGGAAAATACAATGAGGTGGCCCTCAGTGTATACATTATAGCTACGTGTTTATTTAACACATACACAGTCATTTTGGCCAGCATGTGGACAAGGACACATCCAGTTTTTAGAATATGAAGATGCAATTAAGCCCAACACCTTTTATAATTCTTTCAGATATAAAGCCTGTGCTGGGAAATAAGCCATAAAGAAGAAAGTAAGGTTGCAGTAAAATCTGATGGAGGGAGATTTTTAACACAGACTTAGTAGGTACACACGAAACAAAAGCAAAACACACAAAGCAAAAAAATGTAGAGGTGCTAAGCCTGACCCCCTTGGTGGAGCACTAGAAAAGCAGGAGTTACTCCAACACCACACTGGTGCAGCACAGATAGCAGAGATAATTCCATCTTCCTTAGCTGAAGGAGTATCACTTAAAACGAGTGCAGAATTTTAGCTCACTTACCTCTCCACAAGATCCCACGATGAGATCTGAATAATGCTGTGGTTTAAGGATTTCTTTCTCTGCCTACTGAGCTGGCCCCAGCAGGCTCAGCATCCTCCTCACCACCCCACAGGCTCAGCCTGGCCTCATCTCTACAGACAAGCTCCACCTGTGACCACCACCACAGCTGTGGCTGTTCAGCCTGTTAAAAATGCTGTGCCCATCACCGCAGCTGTGGCTGTTCAGCCTGTTAAAAATGCTGTGCCCATCACCACAGCCCTGCCTGTTTAGCCTGTTAACAATGCTGCGCCCATCACTACAGTTGTAGCTGCTCAGCCTGTTCAAGCTGCTGAGCCCACAGGAGGTGCTGTACCCCCAACACTGACTGCTAAAAGAGAGAAGAAAATGTGTTGCCCTCCCATATCAGCAGTGTGAGTGCCCTCTCATATCAGCGTGGTGTTCAGTGCTCATGGCTGAGAGGGTACAGGGGCATTATGGTATGACATCCCCTCCCTGCTGTGTTCAAGTCCTCTGCCCTCCAGCCACCACAAGCAGCGCTTCCCCACCCTCCGTGCCTTCACACCCTTCGTCGCTGTGTTTGCAAGGCAGCTGGAGCACGAGCAGCTCCCCCACCTTTGCTGGGTCTCTGGGACAGACAAAAGCACGACGCACTCAGAGTCACCGTAGCTAACCACACCTGTGAGCCTGCAGCAATCTGCACTCTGCAGGGAAACGCATCACAAAAAGGCCTGTGCAAAAATTATAAAATTAAAACAACGAATTGTCAACTCTCTAACCCTTTGCTCCCTGCCCCACAGCACATTTCCATTTTCCCTCTCACTAGATGCCACAGGAGTCGTCCTGCTGATAAGTCACTGCTCCCGCTACAGTTGAACATGTAAAACGCAGGTAAATACCTTCCAAAGCAACAAATTCTGCACCTGAGCAGCAAACACAAATTTTATGTGTCGGCTCATCACAGGGCAAACAAGGCAGCAGCCACTGCAATCAACCTCTTGGTCTCGACTGCTCCTCTGACTTAATTATTGAAGAACTTGCTTTCAAGTCCAGCCTGCAAGCTCCAGCAAGGCTCCCGAAAGATGAGGATACCCCCGTTGCCTGGAAGCCCGCAGCAGCTAGAGGGCACACAAGGCTTGCCGGAGAGGTGGTACTGCAAACCCCACTGCGGACACGGCAAGGAGCCCCAAGCCCTGGGCAGGGTTTTCCTTTTGCACCGAACAACACGGGTCGGAGGGATGATTTCTCCTCGCATCGCAGTTGTACAAAGAGCAGGAGGCTGCAGGCGGCACCAATTGAACATATAACTGCTCATACTGTGTAGCTGAAATTCCAACCCTTCCTTCACAATCCCTGGATCAAAGTCAGCCCCTGCAGGACTTCAGATATATGAAAAGGATGTGTGGTGCTTTGAGAAGCCACCCTGACTTCAAGGGCCACGTCTAAATTAAAACCAAAGCTTTTGGTCTGCCAGCACCCTGCCGCCCAGGGGAAGGGCTGTGAGGAAAGGCAGTGCCCCAGCCTGGGCGTGCGAGGGGCTGGACGAGCACCAAGGGCTGCCTTTGTACTCTCTTCACTGGGGCCGTGGCCTCCAGCTGCTCAATGGGCTACTTGTGAGGGTTGCTGATGTTTCAAAAAGATAGAGAAAGGATAAACATGAAAGGAAAACAGAAAAGTTTAGTTTTACTCCTTAGAAACAAGGTTTTTTACAGCAACGTTAGGAACAGCAGGATTCCTGTGAGAGAGGGCAGAGGTAAATCCACTGTCAGCAGCAGTAAAAAACAATAGCAGTAAGAAAAATAATTAACTGAGGCTTCACGGTTCATTGAATTTTCCTTCAAAGCTGCAAGCAGCCTGCTCTGCTAACTTGGGGATCTGCGTCTCAGCTTCAGGAGTTTCCAAGCACCCAGCCAAGCAGGAAAGCAAGCCCTTGCTGGTGGGCAAGAGCCGAGCAGGGACCGTGTGACCCGCAGGGAGGCTGCAGTGGGATGTGATGTGGGCAGTCCTGCCGTGGCCCACATCCGGCTGGAGAGGCTCTGGTGGCTCTGGATTGGAGGCAAACACCGGGGCAAGCAGTTCTGCTGACGCCAGCTGCAGGCTTTGAGAAGGCACTGTCATACTATGATCCATCAGTTGCACCACCTCAGCCTTGAGAACCCTTGGGAGCTAAGCCCATAAAAGCATCCCTGAATTAACAAGAAAAACACTCAGGGCTGATACACATGGGTGAGATTCTGTCACTCAAACCTGTCTTACTGGCTTTCAAAGCAGGTTTTCATCTCACACTCAGCATTTGTATATTTTATTCCAATTCACCATGAGCCACTCTAAATGGTAAACTTAGTAAGTTCTGAAAATTTGCCCATTTTATAGTATATGGACTTGGTAGATAAACTATAGGGCTTCTCAAACAAAAGGAAAAAATGGAAATACGAGCTACAACCAAGACAGAAGTAGATACGGAAAAATGCATCTCATATTAGGTAATCATTGGCAAGAAATGAGGCATCTCTCTCGTGATCACTACAGCATCAATATAAGTTTTCTTACATTTTAGCTGGTAAAAGTCATAGCACAGACATAAGGACTGGTTGCCACACATCCCTCATCACAACAATCTGATTGCCAACCATGCCTGTTCGCCAAGTTGAATTATCAGCGAGGAAGAGTTGCTGTCCTGACAAGAAAGCAGCTCTCCCCTGCTGCTACTTGCATTGCTTTTCGCTGTGCCTATGGGAAGAGCACATAGGCTGCAACATCTCCTTCAAGGCAAGCCCTTGTCAGCCCAGCAGCGTCCCCTCTGACTCTATTTCTGCTAGCAGCTGCTCAGGTGGTCTCCTCTGGAAGTGGGTGCCTGGGGACAGAGATGGGCTTGTCTGCAGAGCCAGTGCCAGCCAGGCACACGGGAGCTGCCCCTTCTCCAGCAGCCAGGCACACATGAGCCCAGGGCTGTGCCTGAGCAGATATCCCCTGAGTCACAGCAAGGCTCCTTCCTACTGCACACACAGCACCTGGCAGGCTTGGAGCTGCTTCTCTCTATCTGAGCCCATCTCTGGCAAGGCATGTGTTGGTGTCCTGAGGTGGCTCAGCAGAGCCTGTTTCCAGGCAGCTGAGTTACAGGCATGTGGAGAACTGCCCAATGAAACAGTGGGAGGCAAATGCTCAGACTGCTTGCTGGCCTTTTTTTCTTTTCTTTTTTCCCTTTCCCAGCCCATTAAACCCTCTAGCATCATCTTTCCTTTAAAGGCTTTTGAAAAGCCTGCAGAAAGCTGCACAATTCCTTGGCAGTTTTGTGGAACTGAAAGTGACTGGCAGGAGACAGATCAATACCTGTCAATATTCCTCTCTTGCAGTGAAATGTCGTGAAGGTTGTTTTAGAGCCTGCCTCTCTCTGCTTCCTGTTTTGAATTTCATTGTCTTCCTCTAATCTCCACCTGGCACTTAAACCTCTTCATTTTCTTGATGCTGTTCCAGGGAAAACAAGTCAGCATTCAAAATGCAGTATTGCTTCATTATCTAAAGGCACTATCTTGCTGTTGTTGCTAAAGAGCAGAACACGAGCAAAAAGAACCACAAGCTGAAAACTATTGTAATAAAGCAAGGAGAGTTCTTTTTCAGGCCCTACAAATTATTTAAAGTCTTTCTATTATATTTCAGTCTATATCATGAAATTTGCTGAATCCAGGTTTATTTCTCCAAGAAACAGGGAGATGAAAAGAACAACAAAGGAACGCAAAATTTCTGCAATCATGGTTTGTTCCCTGTCTGCTCGTTTTCAAAGGGAATTTGAAATATTGAATTAGTTTCAGCAAAAGTTGCAAGTACCAGGCCAGTTTCTGCATCCCAAATAATCCTCCCAGGAAGACAGACCTCCCAGGAGGCTCCATCCGCAAACTGCTGCTGGTTTCTGACAGCTTCCCACAGCTGAAGGGAAACTCAGCCTCCAGCTTCAGCTGCAGACAGCTCACGATGGATGAATCTCTTGCTGCAGCAATTATCTCTGGCACCATATGCTATCATTTTTCATAAATAATACAGCTTCAACACAATATTGCCTCCTTGAAGAGCTGTAAAGAAGTAAGACAGGATTAGTCCTTGCCTCTTCTCTGCCTCTAGCTTGCACAGCACCTGAGGTGGGGATAAAAAAAAGGAAAAAGGAGGAATACAGTAACCCTAACCCGTGTAAAAGCCAGGCAGAGGTAGTTTTTCACTTGTGTTTCTCCATAGAAAGAAGGCATAGAACTACTTCTTACTGGTTCAATATAGTTTAAAAAGAGTTGTTCTTATTATGTTCAGTTATGTCTGCTTTCTGCAGCCTTGTGACACTACTTCTTGAACAAAATTAGAGGAAACTAAAAAAGCCACCCTCAAAATGGAGACCTTCCCCCCAGAGGGACTGAGATGGCAGCAGCATCTGCATCAAGCTTCCCAGTTTCAGGTGAGATGATGAGACCCTGTTTGGAGTAATTCAGTCTGTCTTATGCAAATTCAGGCCTCCTGTTTCTAAAGCAGCAAGGTAATGGTCTGCTCAGTGGGAATTTCTTCTTCCCATCTCTCTCTCCCGGGAATCTTTTTGGTAGCTAAAGTGGTTATTCACACACTCAGAAGAGTGACTGTTTAATTGTTTCATGTAATGGATACACCAGGGAGGCACCACACTGTCAAACCCAGTCTCACAAATATATTTTTCTGTTCCCTACTTCTTCACAGCACCTCCACATGACTCTGTTTAACTTGAAGCAAATGTTATTTAATGAAGCATTTTTCTGATCTCTTGCATAACCTCATACAAAGTATTTATTGTAATTCACAGAATCTAAGGAAGACATGCCAGATGATTTCAGTTTTCCTAATTTGGGAGGATTGTCCCCTAAGTAATGCAAAGCAGGGAGACAGTCACTCCAACCCAGGGACATTTTAACTAAAAAGTAAAGTAATTTGATTCCAACAGAAGACGGCATGACCTAATCCAACCTGATATGCATGTCATATACCAAAATTTAAAGTTATAACCACAAAAACCCACACAATTTAGATACGATCTGTAAATACAGAGTTGGTCAGAGCTCTGGCCATTTACAAAACGGGGTGTAGGTATTCATCTTGTTACTCAGATGCATCTAGTCTGTTAATCACTGAAAACATGTTTACTTTTCTACATGAGCTGTGTGTGACATGGGGAAAGGAGTGAAGAGGTTAGGCAGATAATTTGGCAGGCTGCAACAAGAGAAACCAGGGAGGAAAAAACATTAATTTTGAATAAAGTGAAGTTGAGTTTGCAACTTAACTGTGACCAGGAAGAATTAAGGCTGGAGCCAAAGGCAGGGGAGAAGAGCGTTTGCTGCAGTCTCATGGCACAGAACCATGACTGCAAAGGCAGCTCACACAGGAATTGCCCCAAGCTCCTTCCCAGCCATGCAGCACACTACAGCACGTTGTGCCAGCAGTCACACCTGAGCTCACACCACAGAAACATCCAGCTCATCTTGGGTAAAATGAAAGAAAAAATCATTCCCAGAGGTTCTGTGAGTGCGTTTACAGCAAAGCACCCACAGCGATGCCGTTGGATGCCTTAAGCAAACACTTTGCCTGGCAGAAAACACAATTCAAAACTATGGCCTGGCAAACCACTGTACCTAATCCCTGTACAGCAGCATGGGGACTCAGTGAGGAACGGGTGCAGAGATGCTCCCTGAAGCCTCCGGAGAAACAAGTTAAACTACTGAGCATTCCACAGTGTTCCTCGTTGCACGCTAAGGGAACAGACTGGAGGGAGCTGAGTGCTCAGCCTCACACTGCAGCCATGTGTCCTCCTCCTCCTCACAAAACTGCAGCAAACACAGCACAACACCTGCACCTGACACAGGAGACACAAAGGGAAGAAACCACAGCAGGGAGACCCCAGAGACACGGCATCTGTCCTGTCTCAGCTCTTCCTTATCATCCTTGCACAAGGCTCCCTTTCCTCAGTAAACAAAGCCTTGAGCATCTGCAGGCAGAGTAGAGAAATCTGCGTACACACCAGCCATATTTATCCTCTTTATATAGCTCTGGCCAAGAATTTCAGCAAGTTGCTCATTTCAGACATCTGGGCCTCTAGTTTCTGACAACATGAAATGACACTAGGGCTAATAAAGTCTACTTGGACTGATGTGATTATTTAATACTAATGGAAAAAGCCCAAGCAAGCAAGCACTCCCCACATTGAACACAGATGGCTAAAGCTGACCAACAGAGTTGTTGTAAGAAGCTATGGACACACTAAAGAAAACTAACAGAAGATGCTGTTGCAGAAAACGTGAGGACACACCCAATGAGGACATAAAACAAAGGATTTAAGCCTTCCCCACAGAGCCATGAAAGCAACAAAAAACCAGGAACAGCAGCTACTCTGAGAAACTTGAAATCACTATGTCATGGCAGAGGGCTTAAACTAGATGATTTTTAAAGACCCTTTTCAGCTAAAATCTATGATTCTATGACTTGGTTCCTGCAACAAATTCATTACATGATCCAGCACAGATCAAGTCGAGCATGTGTTTATTGCCTCTGAACTGTTTTGATTGTTTAAAAGCCAACATTTAAAAGAAAAAACACCTTTATAAAAAAAAAAAAGAAAAAGTAAAAATCTAAATGGATATTGGTAATCAGACAGCATACTGACACATCTAAAGAGTGTTTCTTGTATGAAGACTGACAAGTCTTTAACTTGGCTCTTCAACATAACTGAGTCTACAGCAAAACATCACTGAAATGAGTCCTCTGAGTTTGAGAAACTCTGTTTCATAGGAAATGAGCTTTTTCTACTTTCCCTGTCCTGTTCAATTTGATTTCTGTATCATTTATAATTTTGCCATTTTAAATCTGGCTGGTATCATGTTCAGCCCAGCATATTCACCATATGTATATGTGGAAGGCCCTCCTGAATGTCCTGAAGTGAAATATCTCTCCAATAAGAAAATACCTCTGTGTCAGTTTAATGCTATGCAAACATCTCCATCAATTTTTACAGCCCTTACTCAGCACATTGTTCAATGTCAGTGCTGGATGCAGGAACCCAGGATCAGCATGATGTAGACAAATTAACAGCTACCAAAGGAATGTAATCTCTTTCTGCAGCTAATGATAAAGCCCATCAATCCAGCAAGACACAGAGTACACTTTAAATATAATAATATTTCACACTTTCATTTGTCTTGTGTTTCAGCAACTAGGACAAACTTTCACAGGATCTGCAAATAAGAAGATAAATGTTCTATTCATGACTGACTCCACAGTAACTGAATAATTTATGCAATAAACAATAACTTTTTTCTTGTACAATAAAGAGTAATTACTTAAGCATCTCATTCCATCTGTTCCAGATCTGTTTGTCAGGGACTATAAAACTCAAATCCAGAATTCTGCATGGCACAAGTGTTTACCTACCTCTACCACTCTGCCAATGCTGATGGCCTACTTTTCAAGCAAATTAGGCACAGATTATCACACTGTACCTCTCCTGCCACCTTTTAAAGAACACTTGAACCTATGGGCTCATTATTTGAATGAAGCACAAAGACAGAAGGAAAGGCTCTCAGATAATATGTAAGTTACAGCATCTCTGGAAAGATCTTCTTGGAAAGGAACCCTGCAAAACTAGAAAAGTAAAATGCAAAACATTAAAATCTTAGGTCTCGTTTACCAGTTAAAGACAAGATTAATAAAGTCCCAGTGCTCAGCTGGCTGGGGCAAGGAGTCCTAACACATATTGCCTGCAGTGGCAAATAACATTCTTCAACAGTCAGGGCTCTTTCCTCACTGGTGGGTAGGGTTACATCGGGAAACTTACAGATCACTAGTCATATTTCCACAAGTATCAGGCTGCCTAATAATAGACTCAATTTCCATTGCAAAAGTGAGCTACATACCACCCAGTCATTTGCATTAATTCCAGCTGCATTTTTGCAGACCAACCACTAATTTAACATCAGTTTCATATTTAAAGAACTGGGAACGTAATGCTGGCAGGAAGTGGGATATTAAAAGATGAATCTGAAGGCACACATGCCCTGATTGTACCCAGGATATCCCCACAGTTTCTTTAAGATGTGTAAGACACAGTATTACTTCTATATACACGTGGTGAAATCTGACTACAGCTGCCATAAGAGCACATAAAATGGGTGCAAATCCATATCAGATACCCAGGACTCCAATTTAGGACTGGAGTTGCATTTATGGCTATCCAGAATACTCAATATTCTTTCCACATGCACTGAATAAGCAATCCAGGAAGAAAACCCACACAGTAGTTACACCCAGCTGACAAATGCAGAGAAAAAAAATAAAGATACAAACTAACGGCATCTTTGTCATGTTTTAATACAAACAAACATGAGTGAATCCCAGAAAGTCAGCAAAAACTGTTTGAAGCCAAGCTGGATTTTCCTGCCTTGGACCAGAAGAGGGAACATTACTTGCATGTAGGTCTGCCCCACTCAGATGTTGCCTCCCTCTTGCTTAACGAGGTGTGCAAACACAGTAACTCTGTGCACAGCACTTTGACAGTGCAGGATGCTCGTTATTTGCCTGGCTTTTATCTTGAGAATTATTAATGAGTCAGAACCATATTAGACACTTGAGACCCATAGCACTGCTGAGAACTATTGGGGCATTTGCAGGCAGCCATGCAGGCTGTAACTCAGGACTCAGAACTTCTGCCTCACCCAAGCCTTGCAACATGCTCCACTAAACTTCAAACCTACAGCAAGGAGCCAAAGCACACAGGATGTGCCACCCATGGATAGATTTCTGTCACTGCTACGCAAGAGCAACCAGACACAGCTTTGGCATGAGAGCAGCTCTGTAAGCAAAAGCCGTTGCACAGGGCACACAGGGCAGGGCAGAGCCAGCCGAGTCACCCTGCCTTTGCTGGAGCACCTGCCTGGCTCAGGAAAGGCTTCAACATCACAGAGTGTTTCCCCAGCCATGCCAAGAAAACCCAACACACATGCAGGGGTAGCCTGCAGCTAGAGAGGCAGGAGGTTTCAAGGGCTCGCTCTTCACTGACCTGTTTGGTGTTCAAGTGTTGCAACTCTTTCCCCATCAGCTTTCCCTGAACTTCTTCTGTTACTGACTTTTCTCCTTGTTATATCCATTCCAAAAAAGGACAGCAGGAATGACATTGGTGACACATTTGCCCTTTTTAATCAGGTCTACCTTGCTGAAAGCCCTGCTATGAAGCTCTCTGCAGCAGGTTCAACCTACTAAACTGTGGTTGTGTACCAGGAGAGGCCCCCAGTGCCACCAGGCTGTGGGTGACTTGCTCAGAGACACTCACCTGTGGGCTTCGGTGAGCGCCTCTCCAGCTTCGATATAAAGACTATGAACTTGCATAACCAAGTCAGCATCTCCTTTCATGGTTTCAACAATCACATTTATTCCTTGGTTTAAAAGGTTTTGGTTCAACAGTTTTATAAACAGACTTCACAAAATGTGCAATATTTATAAACATGTTCTTAGTCGCAGTGGTAGTAAGAATCTTTACTTTCATCATAATGTTCTCTTCAGTTATGCAACACAAGGCTCATTTTGTTTCCCCTCTTCTCCCTCCCACCATTGGCACTTAATTGTAAATTGGAGAAACTTTAAAAAGACAAAAAAGTTAATCTAAGCATGATGTTAAAAGCACCTTGCCACAGTATTACATTTTAATAAGGCAAATTCTTGTTTTGTAAAGCCTAATTGTGCAACTTGGAAACCTATAGAAGGTGGCAGAAATGCCAGCCTTCTCCTACAAGGAACAGGCCTTCGTTTTTGCTTCAAAGTGTTCACCCCTCCATATGAACCCCCCTTAAAAAAAGTACAGCTGATAATACAGCAGAAAATCCCCCTTACAGGGTGAAAGGAAATTACAGTAGACAAAGGCTGAAAACATGGTGCATAAGTAGACAAAATAAGACTGTTTTTAAAAATAACATTTAAAAAAAAGAAATAAAAGAAGAAAAAGGAACTGAACAACAAGCAACAATGGAATTTTTCTAGTGGAAAGAGGACTTGTGGGCTTCATAAATAAGTGGAAAATTACTAAAATACTTTGCTATATAATATAAAAAGGCGCAAAGTGTTTTCCAGTTGTCACCTAAGCGTTAGATGCAACTTTGTAGGAGTAAGTATTTGGAGGCAGCTTGGAGCTCTGGTTGGTGCAGGCATTCCAGCAGGGCAGCGCTGCCAACAGCAGGAGAAATCCACCCAGCAGGACACAAAAGCCACTGAAATAGAAAGCAGTGTCATACTCCTGCGTCCAGTCGTAAAACCAGCCTGAGGGTGGGGAGAAGAGAGAAGAGCATCAGTGAAATGTAACAGCACTGGTAACTTAGAGAAATTAAAATTAAATAAATTACAATTAAAATTAAAATTTTAAAAATTAAAATGAAATTAAAATTTAAAACCCCAAACTGAATAAAATGAAATAAAATAGGCCAAACTTTAAATACAATTTGACCTCTTGGACATGAAATGTGTTTTTCCTCAAAGCCAAATTATGAACACAATCAGCCTAACAGACTTTATTTTTCATTGCAGATTTTGATTTCATCTTTCCATTATTATTAGACACACAAAAGAATTCTGCCTGGTAGTGACAAGCTCACGTTCAGTTTATACTGTCCACCTTGACCTTACCTACAATTGGTGGTCCAAGGCTATTCCCAAGTCCGGCGAAGAACATCAATATCCCATAGGCATGAGTCAGTTTCTCAATCCCCACAGTCTTTGTTGTTACATATGGAAAAATTGACCAGTTCCCAGTAAGAAAACCCAAAATCCCAGAAAGCATCGCTAATGTAAGGTAACTTTTGGCAAATGGAATTGCAAACAAGGCCACTCCTGTCATTAATAAGGTAGTTACATAGAGATATAAAGTGTTAACCCACTTAAAATCTGCCAGTATTCCTAAAACAAGTTTGCCAACAGTTGTCATAATGCCAATAATGGAAATAAGGGGCATGTAATAGTCATCTTCACTAATGTTTGCACTTCTTGCTACATCTTCCATGAGTAGAGAAGGAGGAAATCCACCAATATCAAAGAGCAAGATGGTGACAAAGAGAGCTGAAAATACTTTGTTCTTGAAAAGAACCATGGTGTCCTTCCAGTAGGTCAAATAGAGCTGCCACTTCCTTTTGGCAAGTTGCTTGCAGAAGTTTGTCTGTTCTACAACTTTCTTTTTGTAAGTGTCTTTCTCATTTATGTTTATTGAGCTCAACACATTCTTAGTCAAAATGCTCTCCTGTTTGCAATCAGGCACATTGTTGACACATTTTTCATCAATATAGCCCCTTTCAAGGATGCTAATGTTTTCTTCAACAGTCTTCTCCTTTTCATTGTAAACAAAATATTGATCTGGGACTTTGTCTACACACATTTTCTCTGGTGGAGGAGAACTGGATGATTCCAAAGGTCTCATTAGGCTGCCACATGCTAATATATTTAGAGACAGGGCACCAACTATTAGCAGACACCCATCCAGTCCATACAGCTCGATGAGCTCTCTTTGCAGTGCTGCATATATAAAGAGTCCAACACTTGATCCTATAAAAGAAAAATAAGTTTGGTTTAACCTGAAGAACCAAGACCATTCTTCAAGTCTAACAAAATTCCACAATTCAGCAGCTATGAATTCAGTCACTGGAATGGTCATATGTGCTCCTCTCTCCCCAGTTTCATGAACTGCTAAGTCATCATCCCTCCTGAAGTTACTGTTTCTTTATTGGGTAGCCACAAAATAAAAAAAAAATCTCAAAATATCTGAAGAATTTGTGACAAATAATACTAGCAGACACTTTAAAAACAAGTAGGACCAATATTATATCTGATGAAAAACATCAAAGAACTATCAAGCCACCCTTCTGCCCTACACTCACATACATGTATCCCTTTAGGTACTACTTTGAGTCAGCACAGTTTGAATCTCACGCTCCAGCATTTTCCCCTTTCTCCTCTTCTCTGCCACCTTTCTCCTCTCAGGCAGGAACAGACCAGGGGTTCACCAAGATCCCTCCTAGAAGCAGTCCTTGACTGCCTGGTGTTTAAGGAGAGGGGTTTGCCTGGTGGGCATTTACTCCAAAGGCATTTCCGAAGCTCTACAGGACTAAACCTGCATTTGAGAAATTTGGCCATTCAGAAGAAACACTGAAGAGTAAGAAATTTCTATGAACACAGGCATTTAATGCAATCCCAGTAATTTAAGGAAAAGGCTCTTGGTTGAAGTGAGCACAGATCCATTGTAATTAGTGAATGTCCCCTCACAAACACAGAGCATTGATTTTCAGGTCAATTTAATGACAAATTTTAAAATTATTTGCTGAAGACCGTCTCTAGGTTATACCTAAGTAATTTATATATTTCGGTGCTAAACACAGGGAAAATCAATTACAAAATTCATGCTTGTTTTGCCTTCCAGGTACTAAAATTAACCAGGGCTCAATAAGACCAGGCTTTAAGGCAAGCTACCTGGAATCCAAAAAAAGCCACTGAAAATGATCCCAAGAAACATTTCTGCAGAAGCTCCCTTTTACTCAGCTTGTGAGGATGTGGTATTAGTATCTCACCACACTGATTATACTGACCCTGTCTCTCCTCACTGACAGCTACTTGAGAAAACAGGTCAGAGCAGACACTCCATGGCACACAGAAAGCAAGGCATGGACAACAACCATCTATAACCATTCTTACTTGGGCCATTAAAAAGTGTAAAGGTACAACTAATGTGAGGTAATGGTGATGCAGCATTTATATCCTGCATCTCCAGTCTCTTTCTCACCTCTGATCCTGGGTAAGAACAATGAGGAAAAAGAGGACTCTATGGAATATTTCCCCGCATTATCCATGGCAAGCAGCCCAAGCTACATGAATCGGCTTTCACTTCAATGAATATCCTTTCCTCATCCATATTGATGACCCATACCATACAGCTGCAAGTGTAATTGCTATTTTATCTGAAGCCTGAGTTTTTCTCTTCATTGCTACTGATATTTTGATTTAAGAAAGTAGTAACTTTCTTAAGTTACTGGGAAGTAACTGAGAAAAACATAATCCCCTGGTTTTTACTTCCAGGGTAGCGGTGTCTGTATCAGAGTTGGAAAGCTGGGGAGAATAACAATTAAAAATCCTACCTGTTGAAATCAGACCAAGTGCAAGGCCTCTGCGCTTGTCAAAATACTGGCACGTGATGGTAACTGTTGCAGTATACAAAAGGCCACATCCAAGACCTGAATAAAAAGAGTTAGATATAAAACATGCCCCATCCTCTGGGAAATGAATGTCCCTTTGTTATCCCCCAGGTGATGCCGCCTGTCCCCTGGGTGCTGAGGTACCTTTGAACTCTGGCTCAGCACAGGGTGATCAGGCTGCCTGCACTGTCCCACCTCCCTTCCCTGGCCACTCCTGGCTGCTGAGCCTGAGTGGAACAGCCCTGAGGAGCTCCCCAGCCCAGTTCTGTGCTATGTGGGAGAGCTGCAGGGCTCTGAGCCCAGGGCTGGCCCCAGGGCTCGGCAGAGCTCTGTCCCCGTGGCTCCGTGCCCGGCCAGCATGACGCCGGGGCCCTGCTGGCCAGCGAGGTGCCCAAATTCCTGACACAGTTAATTTGATAAGCTACCCACAGCAGCACAGAGGGGCACGCCACCACCTGCCAGGAGAACAGCATTTTCATGCCTCTAGCACAGCATTTTAGGTTCAATCCAGTAATGTGAAGAACAACATTGCTCCCTAATGATCTCTAATTTATCAAATTAGAATGAGTATGTGACAAGATTCCAGAAGAGACATTTATTATTCCTTTAAGATTGGCATTTCATGCCAGCAGAAGACCTGCTCGATTTCAGCCCTTAGATAAAACCTCAGCTTCTCCACCTCTAACAATTGTGTCAACAGAGGACAAACTGTTTTCAAATCCTCATGAATATTTACATAGTTTTTATCTTTTACTACGTGGTAACAGCCTGCCCATGCAACATCCCTCCATGCCCAAAAGTAAAGTATTCCTTGATAAATCAAGCCCCAGACTACCACTGCCTCTGTGAATCAGTTTCCCATTTCATATTCATAAACCAAAACTCAAAATAATCAAGACTAAGTCTCAACATGAAGGGAAGGTGTTTCTTACCAACAACTATCCCATATGAAACATATAGAAAGTATATGTTAGGTGCAAAACTGCTCATCATGAGGCCCCCAGCCACCATAAAGCCACTGAAGATAGCTACTGGTCTTGCTCCAAAAGATGATACACATATACTGCAGACAGGACCTAGAAGAAAAAAACAGGGAAAACATTCCTAATAAACACCAGCACCAGGAAGAACTTCCTAAAAAATATCAATCCTTGGAAATGTTTCTTATGGTAACTATATAAATGTATAATTATATTAAATAACCATTCAGAGTACTCATTTTCACAGGGTTCTCTAAAACAGCCAGTTTTAAAAACATTCAAGGTCAGGCTTGTAAAATTTTTGCTCAAGGAGAAACTGAACATCAAGGCCATGAAAGGGTCTCTGGGCTGGGAGGGAAAGAGCAAGTGAAACATAGGAAGATACAAAACAGAAGGATACAAAACACACTGGACTGTAACACTGTCACTGCACACCTAAGGTGTACCAACGTTCTGGAAAGGATCTTCATCTTGAGACACGAAACCAAGACAGACCATCAATCAGGCATTAAGCAAGCAGGTGTTTTTTAACAGAGCACAAAACCTGTGTTTCAGAAAGGCACTATCTTGATATGTGATTGATGAAGCTGAAATAGAGAACTTGAGATCATAGTCATGGTAAGAATGCCACCTGGTGCTTACACAGAGGGAATATCTGCTGGTTTACCAGACAAACACCACTCTTCTCTGATTTTCAAGGGAATTAAATACCCACAAATAACTCTTTACTACCTATCTCAGTTTCTCCTGCAAAACTACAGAAAATAAAAGTCATTAACTGGGAACAGCCAAGGCAATATTCAGGTTCAGGAGGGGTTACTCCCCAGTATTTCTCAGTTCTCAGTTCTCTTAGTCCTTCAAAACAAGAACGAAGTGGGGCAGAATTCATACCCTGCCTCTACTCAGCCAGTTCTCTCCACACAGAAATTGTAGAACAAGCACTTACTTTCAGTTGTGTGACCTGGAATACACCTTCTAGTCTTAAGTAGCGTGCAAGCTTGGTGCCCTGCATAAATAATCAACCAGCAAGGGACTTGGTTTGCAAAGACAACTTATGTGAAACCCTGCAGAGTTCCAAACATCCATACGTAAACTTAGATATTAGCCCCATTCCTGCACTCAGCAAGTCTGAGATGAGAAGTTAGATACACCGATGAATGCCATTATTTAATACAAACAAAGAAAACCACCTCACCACATTTGCATCTCATTGGAAGTGATACACATACACACCATGGCCAGTTCAATCTGCAAAAGCAGTAATTTTGGAGTCTGCCGTTTGTAAGGGCTAGTGCTCCCTGACTCACGTAACAGATTCCCAGCAGATGGGAGGTGAGGCCAGAAAGGTGATACGAGGTAAACATTTGGAGCCTGGGGATGGTGCTTGCCTAGGTTTGCAGACAGGAGCGAGCAGCTGGGAATGCAGGCAAGGTTTTCCTGTGGTTGCCAGCCATGGGACAAGCAGTTCTGGCAGGCAGGAGCGGAGATTCGTCAACAGGTGAAACGATCCCCAAAGACAAGGCAGGTCAGAACTTTTGCCCTACATTAGAGCTATCTGCCCAGGGAATGGAAAGGGGGACAAGTCTGAGCTGGGGCTTATCCAGGCAAAGAGTCTGAGTTACAGAGGAATCAAGAAAATATTCCAGGAAAGGAAGATTTAATTGGGTTTTGGAAGCAATGAAAAAGGAAGATCTAAGCACTTGCTGCTTCTCAAGAGTCAGCACGCTGTGGGAATGAAAGCTGGCCAGTGTAACCTGGGCAGAGTAACATGCTGAGAACAAAAGCTGACAGCACTAGATTGTTGCTGATTCTTAGAATTAATTACTAGAACTGGCAAATTAAGATTGGTATGTTTCCTAAAACCACAGGATTTAAAAATAAACAAAGGATTGACTCTGTATTACATAAAGAATTCTTCTACACTAGAAGAACAGAAGGTAGTGTTAATATAATTCAATTAAGCTGAGGAATTTACACTCTTTCTATTCTTTATTTCTGACCCACTACCTTGCTAAAACAAACAGCATTTCCCTTCAACCCGCTCTCTGTATTTTGACACAGCTACTTGCAGGTGGTCTCTGTCCAGTCTGGGGTGGTGATGCTGGTACAGACATCACTGACCCCTCCTAGAGCATCCAAGGTGAAACTGGACCCTCCGACGCCAAGCCAGAACAAGAGAGACACAGAGCTGAAAGATGTGTCTTCATAACCTGACAAGGACATCTCCACTGGAACATGATCAAAAGCCTCCCTGACAGGGCCCAAGGAGATGCTCTTCCAGCTTCTCCCACTTACAAAATCTAATCCCAAAGGAGAACAAAGAGTACAAAGAGATCTTTTCGCTCTAACATGGAAAACAACCAGAACAAAACTGAAGAACCTGCTCCAGTAAGCTCCGTATTAATTTGCCATCTCACTCAGCAAGAGATCTGGCAGCTCAGCAACAGCTCTGTTTATAAGAAGGAGTGCCAGTATAAGTATTAAAATAGTTATTATAGGTCTCTGGGTTGAGAAGAAAAACAGCTCCCTCTTCCCCTTCACGCTAGGCATGACTTTCACACTCATCAAACTGCTAGAAAAGGAGTCACAAAAGAAAATCCCCATGACAGCCAGCACCTTTGTCCTTTCCTGCCTCCTCACACAGCTTCCCTTTCTCTGTTTCCCATAGAACTGGCAGGTTTTTTTCCACCCAGCACAGCACCTTCATTTATTACCATGGTATTTGCACAGGAGTTGACTGTACACAATCTTGTTATTCTTTACAAGTATTTGAAGAACAGTGGGCTCAAGGCAGTAAATTCTAGTAGAAATCCAACTTTCTCAGAGGGGGACTGAGACCTGCCCTGTGGATTTTGCTCAAAGTGGGCATTCTGAGGAATGCAGGAGTCTGCATACAGCCACATAGGAAACAGCTCTTCAGGCAGCATAAGGGTTTTCATTGGCTGACTCCCACCATAATATGAGCAACACAAAAAAAAATCCCAGTGGCAATCCTCAATAGTAAGCATGAAAAATAGCTTTAGAGCCAGCATTTTGTTCAGTTTGCCAGCAGCTCCAGGGGTTAGCACTGGAACTAGTACAATATTTGAAGGCATTGATAAATATTTACCTCTTTTACAAATGAAATCCCTAGGGCTTTCTCCCTTCCAAATGATGTCTCTTAAAACTAGACCAAACTATCAAAAAAAGATACCAGCTCAGTTTATAGGAATGACAGCTAACTCTAGGAAGAAAGACTCAGCACAGGAACAGATACTGCTCTTCTGCACACAGCCTGTCACGGCTCGCAGTCAGAGACACAATTATCAGGGCAGCAGTCAGCAAGATCCCCGGACAAAATGGGAAGCAGCAGCAGAAAGAAGATTGGTTTTCACAGCAGATCTACATACAGAGAGACCAAAGAGGAAGAACACCCAGAAGGAATCATTTGTACATTGGTAATTTTATTAAGATTATTTTGAATTAAATATTTTACCCTCAGTGAGACCTGGATGTGACAGGGAGTCCCTCCTGAGACATGAAAACAAGCCACCTGCTGCTCACTCAGGAACTTAAACCTGCCTCAATTTGCTGACCTCCTGACAAGTACAAAGTTGTTTTGTTTTATGGACATCAAGAACTAGCACTTTCTTCCTCAATATTTTCACATAAAGTGAAAAACAATTTGGCAAAACAACGCTCCCTCCCTCCATTCACTCATCTCAGGGGTCCTCCCTCCTTCACCTCAGACACACACAAAGCCGTTTGCCAAACAAGCAATATTGGACAACTGAGTTCTTTTTCTTATCACCTGCATTAATCTGACCCACACTACCTGCGTATCTGTCCAAGCCTGTTGGAACTGTAGAGTAGAAAAAATGGTCATGGACTGCAAGTAAAATCCACTGGACAGAATACAAGAATATTTTTTGCATATTAAGTGCATTTCTAAAACCTGGTTATAATAAATATAATATTCTCCAAATGCCTGTACTTTGGACACAAATATAGATCAGAAAAAAAAGCTTTTTCCACTGGGCAGCAACCCACTCCCAACTGACTGGAAAGACAGTTCCCTTCCAAAAAAAGTTGTTATATGAACTGGGCTTATTTCAGAGGAATCCTGGGGACACCCTCTCCCCTACACACAAGCTATTTACAGCTTCCATACTGTACAGTGGGGGCTATGTATGTGTGAGGGTTTTGTCCAAAAATATGTAGATGCTGAAAAGGCAGTTACAGAGAAGTAAAATCGCTGCTTGAAAATACAAAATTAAGCTTTTTAAACATCTAACGCTGAATGCCTGAGATCAGCAGAAACACCCCATCAAATTATCAAGGCATGCCTTTCAAGAGAGAATCCTCCCTTTGTTCTTTCTCCATTAGTGAAGGGAAGTAGGAATGGAGACATTGCTGGTATCTCCTCCTATGCCAAGGACTGTGAAGTCAACTCTTACTATAAACAGTTGTGGTGCCAATTACAGGCGCCAAGGTCTTTGTTTTGCCTTTAACAAGTGTAACATGGATCAAATTTAATTTCAGGCTCCAAATGGATGCAAAATTAGGAACACTTGGTGCAGAAGAAACACATGATGTTTAAAAATATATATAAATATCCTCCTCTGGCCTGTTTTAGTAAGAGAAACCTACCAAGCTTTTCCAATTTCTTTCTGTGCAACAGGAAGAAACTGGAGCCATGTGCCACATCTGTCATAGCCCGACAGATGTAACACCTATTTCTGCAGAGGAGCTCCCACCTCTGCCCCTACAATAACAGTGCTCTGTAAGGTTTCATCACAGAAAGTCATAACCCAGGTCAAGTCACCCTGTGAGGAAGAGCTCAGCTGGGTCCCTGTGCCATTCCCTTTTCCAGCTGACGAGGTGACCGGTCCAGCTCAGGCTGGACACTGGCCTTAGCAACACCGTCTGTGCTGCAAGCAGAAGGACAGAAATTGAACACCAGGTGCCCAGGAAATGAATCCAAATAAACAAGGTGCTGTACTGGGTTTCTATGTCTCCAGTCTAAGTTTAGCTCTCATGTAAGTCAGAAGTAAACATTTTAGAGAGGATAGCAGTGCAGCAAACATGAAAGTGCTCACCAGCATCAGCTGCTTAAAAAAATGTTTCAGACCACGTGTGCAGAAGGAAGGGGAGAAGACACAGAATGTTTTTCTGTGCCAGATGCCGTACATCTCTTCTTGGGTTTGGTGAAATGACACTACTGATACAGCAGAGTCACTGGCCCCAACTTTCTCTGTTACAGAAGCTGGTGAATGTGATTGCCAGCACTATCAATGAGAAAAGCCTTCCTAAGAAAATGGACACTGGCTTATTTCCTGTCTGTAGCTGCTAATCTACCATAACTGCCATACATTTTCCAGTCTGGCATCTACAGCTTCAGAAAGGTGATGTTAAGTTGAAGAGAGCTCACAGAAGAGTCTTAAAGGCTCTCCAGTAGTGCCTTAGTTAAAAGTGTGGGAGTCTTTTGTACCATGGCAAAAAGACTGTATCAAGTTACAGGCCTTAAAGAAAATTTAGAAGTAATTAGATTACATTCTCTAGACATCCATCACCCTAATCAAGGGGCACTTCAAAATATACCACTTACAGATAACATTATTCATCAGCTGAAAACTACAACTAAACAACTTGTAACATAATATTGCATACTTTTAAGGAGGAAATTTAGTAGATTTATCATTAGGGTCAGATCCCAGCTTGATAAAGAGCGGGATCTTTCATTTCAGATAAAGCTGGGAACATAGAATTTGTTTTCAGACAACTCTGATAACATCAATGTAATTAAAAGACCTTCCCTGTACTTTCCTTTGAAGGAAGAAAAAGTAGGAATGATTATTAAGCTTCCAAATGCCAAACTGAAAGAATAAAAGCACACGGACTACTCCTAACCTGTCAAAATTTCATTTGATCATTCCATACCAAAATCAGTTTAATTTGTATTATTCAGTCACAGAAATTTCCATTTGCTGCTGTCATGGTTTAACCCCAGCCACAACCAAGCCCATGCAGCCACTGGCTCACTCCCCCACCAGCAGGAATGGGGAGACTCAGAAGGCTAAAAA
Organism: Aleadryas rufinucha; assembly: GCA_013397815.1. Taxonomy (NCBI): domain Eukaryota; kingdom Metazoa; phylum Chordata; class Aves; order Passeriformes; genus Aleadryas; species Aleadryas rufinucha. The sequence goes on from VZTH01016211.1 coordinate 353,281, forward strand.
GCTGGAAAACTCTTGAGTTGAGATAAAGGCAGTTTAATAGGGAAAGCAAAGCGTGCTTTGCATGCAGGCAAAGCAAACCAAGGAACTCATTCACTGCTTCCCATGGCTGGGCAGGCAGGTGCTCAGCCATCTCCAGGAGAGCAGGGCCCCATCACATGCGATGGTACTCGTGAAGACAAATGCCATCACTCAGAAGATCCCCCCTTCCTCCTTCTCCCCCTGGTTTATATACTGAGCATGATGTCACATGGCATGGACCATCCCTTTGGTCAGCTGGGGTCACCTGTCCTGGCTGTGTCTCCTCCTGTTGATATCCAAAATGCAGAGGACATTCCTCTGCCTGTTTTAAGCCATGTGACCCCCCTGGACAGGGTGTATTTTGATCTCTATCCATGGAGAAAGCTGCCAACTCTTTGGGAAACTTTTGAATCTAAGGTGGTTTGAACTGAATGTTAGAGCAGTGTGTAGTGATGTTCAAGAGTGAAAAATCCAGAGATTTTAGGATTGCTTATGTAGTGAATAGAGAGTAGCTAAAAAAGCCAAGATGGAGGACAGTTATTGTTTTCCATGGTTTTTTTTCCTTCTTCTACACCTCCATATTCTGCAGCAAGGTGATTTAGACTGATTGGACAGAAATATCCGCATTTCCTCCGGATATTCAAGCTGAAGTTATAGAGTATTGGTAGAGAAAAGAAAATACGTTTTGTTTCAAACTTCTGTTGGGGGATGTACCTTTAAAAAGAGCAAGAATTTGAGATAAGCGCTCTTTCTCCTCTCTTTTCCGCGCCTTTCTTGAACTGCTAACAGGGTGCCACGCTTGGCACTCTGTCTCTCTGACAACGCTAATTAAAACAACGATCTGAAGCAAGAAATTCGGAGACTCCGCTCCTCCTTTCACTTTCTGGCCAGGACTTTCGGCCTCCCCCAGGTTGGAGGAGGCCCTCTCTCGTGTCGCCATCAGCGATATCCTCCTGACTTCCCCTGCACCCCCAGGCTCCTCGCCAGTGTGGCAGCAGGAACAGCAGGAAAGGCCTTGGCTCTGTTAGCCCTGCTGACCAATAATAAAAACACCTCTACATTATCAACCCTGCCTTCAGCACAAATCCAAAACACAGCCAAAAGCAGCACAGCTACAAAGCACACTGCTGAGAATTGCTCACANGATGGTACTCGTGAAGACAAATGCCATCACTCAGAAGATCCCCCCTTCCTCCTTCTCCCCCTGGTTTATATACTGAGCATGATGTCACATGGCATGGACCATCCCTTTGGTCAGCTGGGGTCACCTGTCCTGGCTGTGTCTCCTCCTGTTGATATCCAAAATGCAGAGGACATTCCTCTGCCTGTTTTAAGCCATGTGACCCCCCTGGACAGGGTGTATTTTGATCTCTATCCATGGAGAAAGCTGCCAACTCTTTGGGAAACTTTTGAATCTAAGGTGGTTTGAACTGAATGTTAGAGCAGTGTGTAGTGATGTTCAAGAGTGAAAAATCCAGAGATTTTAGGATTGCTTATGTAGTGAATAGAGAGTAGCTAAAAAAGCCAAGATGGAGGACAGTTATTGTTTTCCATGGTTTTTTTTCCTTCTTCTACACCTCCATATTCTGCAGCAAGGTGATTTAGACTGATTGGACAGAAATATCCGCATTTCCTCCGGATATTCAAGCTGAAGTTATAGAGTATTGGTAGAGAAAAGAAAATACGTTTTGTTTCAAACTTCTGTTGGGGGATGTACCTTTAAAAAGAGCAAGAATTTGAGATAAGCGCTCTTTCTCCTCTCTTTTCCGCGCCTTTCTTGAACTGCTAACAGGGTGCCACGCTTGGCACTCTGTCTCTCTGACAACGCTAATTAAAACAACGATCTGAAGCAAGAAATTCGGAGACTCCGCTCCTCCTTTCACTTTCTGGCCAGGACTTTCGGCCTCCCCCAGGTTGGAGGAGGCCCTCTCTCGTGTCGCCATCAGCGATATCCTCCTGACTTCCCCTGCACCCCCAGGCTCCTCGCCAGTGTGGCAGCAGGAACAGCAGGAAAGGCCTTGGCTCTGTTAGCCCTGCTGACCAATAATAAAAACACCTCTACATTATCAACCCTGCCTTCAGCACAAATCCAAAACACAGCCAAAAGCAGCACAGCTACAAAGCACACTGCTGAGAATTGCTCACAGTAGCAAGACAGAGGGCACTAAGAAATGTGGAAACTAGCACGGTGTTGGCATGAGGGAAAGGGGGCTGAGGCTCTTACCAGAGCCAGAGACTTCTGGTCTCCTACAAGAGAGTGTTCTCCTCTTGCAATTTCTTTCTGCCTAGTTTTCCCTTCAGTGATTGCCTTGTTTATCCTTATTTTCTTCCCACTTCAGTCTCTCACTCGTTTATTTAGGTCTTGATGCACTAATACCAGGAGTTAATACCCATAATACAGAAAACTAGAAAAGCGTGATGGAAACAGGCCTTTGTCCACTTACACCCTGAGGCTGAGTATAGTCCTCTTGTGGTTAGTGAGCCACCTGCCTTTGTCCATTTCTCTTCTGCCTGCTGGTAAAAAACCCTAACACAGGTGTGACGCCAGTATTTGACCAGTTCTGGTGCCATACAAAGCAGTGCTCTTTATTCTGGTCTGTATTGCTATTGGAACATCAGCTTTCTTTTGAGGAGTTTCCTCAGGATCCTGAGCTGTATTTTGTCCATTAAACCACATTATTGCTTTTGCCTGTAGCCGTTGCCCTGCTGACAGGCAATTTTTTCCAGGTTCAGCAAAGAGATAATAGTTCCCATGGTGAATCTTTGAAAACCAGAAGTTGGTGATAAGACCCAGGAAATACCCGTGCCTGATATTGAAACAACAACAACCTGGGAAATTTCAAGGTGGGGTTTTATTTCCCTAAAACTCTGCTGTTACTCTCCAAGTGACAATGTCTTATTAAAGAAAAGCTTCCAGTAAAGTTGCTTTATTTAATGCTACTGTTAGCCATAACTTTCCAGCCTTCAAAGGGAGTTTTTTCTCAAATAGAGAATGCAAAGAAGCCCTCACCCACCCTCACTGGTAGATTTACTGCTAGAGCTGAAAAATTAGTAACTGGTTTATTAATTGACTTTTTTTCCATAAAGTATTTAAACCATTTCAGACTAACAGTTTGCTCTGATTTTAAGACAATAATGTAAATGTTAGTCTTAAAGTCTCATTTAAAATAGAAATTGCATCAACAAAATTGCCATTCAGCTTCCCAGAGCATGGCTTTTCTAGTTTATTAAATACAATCATTTTGAATTTTCTAAAGGGAATATTGTTATTGCTCTTTTATCATTATATTGCTCTTGTTTATGCATAGCGAAACTATGAATGTAATCTTCTTACCCATCTTGACCTAAAACAAAAATGCAGCACCCTCATTTGCAGCTGTCTTTGATACAATTCCAAGAGCACACACAGATGAAAGCATCAATTGGAAATGTTTCAATTTAAGATAGACACTGCTTCTGCACTTACTGGCAAGCAATCCAATTCCATTTGCTAGCGATCCAACCCAAGCAGTCTTGCCTTTCCCTTCTCCAAAAGCATCCAGCCACTCCAAATACAAGACTCCCACCGCCAGCGGTGATCCATAACACAGGAACTGGGTGAAGAAGGAAACTACAACGATGACCCAGCCCCAACCACCATCTGGTGGCTTCCGAAATACCATCTTGTCAGCTGGGTGCAGAGGCAGGGGCAGCACCTGTGCAAACAAAACCCAAACAGAACAGAGCATTAGAAACATGACTGAGCAGGGTCTGTGAACACAAGGGAGCTGTGTAGAGAAGGGGCCCTCTCAGACAGAGGCTGGGCTCAGCCATCCTTCAAGGAACAGCTGCAGCACAGCACACAGGCCATGAAAACTAGAACTGCTGCACTTCCACTTCTGCTGTGTGACAAAGTACCCAAAGCACAGTAAGTCGTACATACACCAGCACTGTATGACAGAAAAACATTTCATTTGCTGAGTGTTAAACAGGCTTTGTGAAAACCTCAGGCAATGACATCTGCCATGGTTCAACAAGAGAGCCCCATGGTCACCTTCTGTTAAAACCATGAATATCAAAAGAGGAGTAAAAAGTCTCTGCTCAGTTCCCTTCTCAGCATGGTGTCTTGCCACTTATTGAGGTGTTTGCCACCAGATAGTGCACTCTGGGAGGGGCAGACCAAGAGAAAGACTGACATTTTGGCAGTAGTAACATTTTAGTACTCTGTTCTGTCAACAATGTGATGTGCAGAGTGTTGCATCCAAAAATCACTTTGTAGATATTAGTGAAGCGAGCTCTAAGACTGTGTACAGGTGTGGCTTATATGCCAAGACATGACAGCAGTAAACATGCACACAAAAATCTGCTATAACCTGTTGGAGTGTCTGCCCTCTGCACAGTTGGCACACATCAGCCTTCCCCAAACTGGCAATCCCTTCCTGGACTGCAGAATTACCACCTTGCTCCTTTGCATGGCACGATCCATCATCTGTGCATCCATGGCTTTAAATAACCCACCACCCTCACACCTTCTCAAGACAAGTGTGTGAATGCAGGGATCGATACTTCTAAAATCCAGCACAGAATTTAGAGGTTTTCCAGGCTGCATTGCTTTGGAGTGCCTCTGTGCACACAAGCAGCCTGCCCTCCCTCTCTGCAGGGAGCAATCTGCCCAATTGATGACCACAAAACCCATGCTCTGTTCCTGGCTCTGCCACTAACCAGATAGATGATTCTCAACCTCTTTATTTCCTTTATCTTGGAAGATAGAAAGAGGTAAGATGTTACCCTGTTTTCTTCATGAATCATTCTCAAGGACCATCTCCACACTACAGCTTAAGCATTAAGAGTGCTGCAGTAACAGCTCTGCTCTGGGAGTCTCCCAAGAGGCAAAGCAGAAAAATAAACGCATTGCACTGCCTTTTTTACTTGTAACCCAGAGAAAATGGAAAAAAAAATTACTGCTGTATGAAAGCAATGGGGAAATCAAGCAGACAACAACAGAATTCCCATTCAAGCTCCTCACACCCTTTTCTTGGGCAATTTTAAAGAATTTGCATGGACAACTTAAAAAAACCACTACAGTATAAAATTTTTAGGAGTAATTGTATAGAGACATGAAAAAGAGCAGTTCTAGTTTACAGATGCACTTAAATGTTACTTTGGGGGTAGACACTCACAGATGATGACAAAAAAGTCCAGTCAGCTTCCTATAAATGTACCTTCATGTGACAACCACCTGCAGAAAAAGAACAAAGCAAGTTTTCAGCCAAAGCATCACTGCAACAGTTAACACAACCCTGAAAAAATGGTGGCTTCACATGAAATTTCTTCTTTTTAATATCTTCTCAGAGGAACTTCAGAAGAGATCAAGTTATCTCAGTGGAGAAGTACTGATCCCCTGCAATTAATTAACATCTGACGGCAGCCTTGAGCCCTCAAATAACAAAACCATCGCCTACTAATGTAAAATACACTTTGACATTCTGGGTCCTTTGGGAGTGATTTACAGTTTTAACATACTTGCTCTCCTTGAAGATACAACATTCCCAGTTACAAATGTTACAAAGTTACTTGTTTCAGCTACAAATGTAAGCTCTGACTCACTCCAATACCTGGTGAGTGATCCCGTGAGATGCAAGGGTGGTAGCTGGGATAGACAGAAATCATTCCCTTCCTTAAGGCATCAAAGCATTAAAAAGCTGCTTATTGGCACTTTCCTGTAACAATACCCTTTACACAAAAAGGGATCCCTGTATTTCTACTTGAAATATTTGAGCTATTTGAATGCAGTCACCAAGAGCCGACCTATGCATCGCTCCATGAATTAAGTAATTATCACTTGGTTTGTTTCATCCCTGCCTAGAAGAAAAAATAGTGACAATAAGTAACAGCTTTAAAAGCAGACAATGAGACAAAGCAAGGAAGTTTTCAGAAAAACTCCACAATAATGGAGGTAGACAGTGAATAACCCTAACTCATATTTGTTTAAAAAATAAACTTTAGAAAGCAAACACATTTTAGCTGTTATATGGATTTCCATTATATTGATGCCCTAAAATTTGGCACAAAATCAACTGAGTTCAGTTCTGCTATTCTAAACATTTGATGCCAAGGAAGCAAGGACAGGACAGGAGATGATGAAAGATTTTGTAGTCTTAGGTCACGTAGTCTTTTCTTACAGAAAGATTAAAAACCTCTGGATTAGTCTGCCACCTGATGCAATGCTGCACAGCATGACTGAATTTAACCAACTGCTGCCAATTTACAGCAGCAGAACAGTGACCTTCTACATCCTGACAACTCCTATTTTGCATCACAGATCTCTTTCACATCTTTTAGCTAAATAAAAAAATTTTAGGCATCAAAACCATCTCTATTTTCTAAATGTGCCAAGCCATTTACAGTCCACAATTATCAAGCAAAAAGTAAAAAACACCATCATTTCCCCCCTAGAACCCATCCTCAGAGGAATAACAGATCTATAAAATCCCAGGGTCTGTTTTTAATGACCTGGCTTTCCTTTCCCTTCTCCTCCCTTTCCTTCCCTTCCCTTTTTTGCAGGTTATTCCTTCACCTCACACTGCTGCATGCCTGATACCTAAAGTGAGGTGTATTTTTTAACTCCCCTGAAGGCTCAAGGCCACAGAGAGCAGGGAGCTGACAGACCTGTCTGAGGAGCCCGTTCCCCAGAGCCCTTGGCTATGATAGGTAAAGATGTCCTGGACAACCAAGCCACTGCTGGGACCATGAGTATCACTCCATTTTCTATTAGCACATTACTTAATGCTTCTCTGAAGGTGGCAAGTTATACTGTAATAGCTTGGTAGCAGCGAAAAGAACTGACAGTGAGAATTAAACCTTCACTTGCATGGACATCAAATCTGTGCATCAACTTGGGAAGGATCCAAAGTGCCTTTTACTATTTTCTGCCCGTGCAGAAGGAGGACACAAACTGTACCGATAAATGTGGACACCAAAAATAAAGAAGCAGAAGCCCATACAGAAGGGAGTGAGGGGAGTCAATAGTTTTGGGGATTTTTTCTCAGAACCAGGCAGGAAGACTTGTGTGATCCTGGTAACAGACAACCATTTAAGATTCAGGTGGGAACAGTTTCACAAACCTTACTGTTCACTGAGCCTAGGGATATTGTTTCAGGCGCCAGGAAACCAAACTACATTTAAAATACTGAAATAGAGACATGAAGCATAAAGAATTGAACAGTAACTTGAAATTTGGTCAGAAAAAGCTTTTCAGTGAGTTGTACTCACTGCGAATAAGAATCAGAGGAAGAGAGCTGCTTGATGAAAGCCTTTACCAACCACAACAAAAAGAAACCCTAGAGAACAAACTGAACAACAGTTTCAATGTGGAAAGAGAGAAGTGTCTGGCTGCAACCATTTGCTTTGCTCTGAGCAGCAGTATCACACTACTGAACTCCCTTCCTATAAATCTTAGAATTTGGCTTAAAGATGACAGATGAGCACAAAAAAAAGAACATGAGTACCACTGGAACATTAGCCCTCAGCACAGCAACTTGTATTAATCTGTGGCAGAGGGAATCTTGAGAAAGAGTAATAATATGATTGTTTCCAGTTTGTCCTTTGTGCAGCCAGAGCCTGGGCAAGTGTGTTGCTCTCTGCAAGCAGCACATGGCTGCAAAGAAAGCCGATGTCAGCAGAAACACTGCGTGATTAACACTGGGCTAGTCAAGTTTTGCAAGGCACTGCTACAGATCAAGACGGTACCAGCCAGAAAAGTAACATCCCTCATTTTAAACTGAATCATATTTCTTGTAAGTTTCTGTTTATTTTTCAGGAAAGTTCTTGCAATTACCACATGAAATTTCTGCTACCCTCAGCTTGCAAGTAATACCTTCAGGATGAGAGTGGTGCATTATAGTTGCTTTTAACATAGTCATCATATCCAAACACCTGCACATGTACTGAGGTGACAGCATAAGGATTGCATTAAAATCACTGCAAGATGCATCTGTACTTCCAGGACATCAGACTTTAACTGATGTTCTAGCTACAGTAGCTTCCTGTGTGACACCGAATATATATTTCCCTTCTAGTTCTCAATATTCAGGTCTGCCTATTTCTCACACTTCTCTACTTGCCCTTCTGTAAGGTAAGCAAGAGGCTTGTCAGTATCAATGTTTCCTTCTATTTCTGCCGGATGAGAGAAGAAATGTGAAATTTAAAGCAAAACAAAACACCAGAACAAAACTTACCAACAACATCATAATGTTTTTCTATCGTGCAAAATTAGTTTACATTAAGAAGCATCAGTGAGGCAGCACATAACCCAGCCAGCTTAGTACAAATCTGTCAGCTCAGCAGAACCAGTCCTACCTGTTTCCAGAGCCTCACTGCTCCAGAGGGGATGGAAACCCCCCCGCGAGTACAACTGCCTGTCGGACACTAGCACGCAGGCAGATGTGAGCCGGCGCTGCTAGAAACCACCGGCCAACACGATTTACCAGAGATCTCCTCTGCAAAACGAGAGCACGATGTGCGCCGCCTTACGCATCACAACCTGCGAGGGCTCCCTTCGGCATCTGCTCCCTCGGCCCGTCCGTGCCCCTTGGCCAGGGTCTCCGTGGGGATGGATGGCCTCTTATAGCCCCCGGCTCGCCTCGCCTCTCCCCACGCCCTCGGGGCCCAGCCCACAGCCCCGCTCCGCAGCTCCGCGTTACACATTGACGCCTTCCACCTCCACGTCAGTTTCGACGGGAAGCGCTCATCCGCGCAGCGACGCGCACCAAGGGGTGACTGAAGGTCGCCTCCGCCGTCCCGATGCCACACACGGCGAGACAGGGTCGAGCCGCAGTGCCCCGCTCCGGGGCAGCCGCCGAGGTGCCGCGGGGCGCCCGCAATGGGCACACACCAAGGCCGGTGGGCTCCCGCAATGGGCACGCACCGATGGCGACCGGCGCCCGCTGCCATATGCCCGGGGCAGGTGCTGATGTCGCACACCGCCTGGTGCCCACTGGATGCCAACAGGGCACACCAGGAGGCACCACAGCCAACACGGAGGGGCGGTCGTCGACGGGCACTGCAAGGGATCCGGCCGCCCCGGGCCGAAGGCACGATCCGCTCCTGCTCCTTTTCCCGAAGCCTCTCCCCGGAGACCGCGCAGAGACCCTCCAGGCCCCCGGCCTGGCCCTGCCGCCCCCATCCCCAGCNCGGACACGCGTCCCACGCCGAGGGTCGTCCCCAGCCTGGGGCCGGGCGACCGCAGCGGAGCCGCCCCCGTGCCCCGCGCAGCTGCGGGGGAGCGGCGCTCACCGCGGAGTCCCGCCGGGTGCCCCTGCCCGTCCCCAGCGCAGCCCCGCCAGCCTCGGCGAGGGCCTGGCCCCGAGGCACGGTGACCCCCTATCGCCATGCCCTGCTCTTTGCACCCGGGCCGAGGCAGCCGCGGGGCCGGGCTCCCCCGGGCACGCCGCCGCGGCTCGGAACCTGCGCGGGTCCTCGGGGCAGCGGAACGGCCGCAGGACGGGCATGGGCGCTGGCTCCCGCCACCAGCGATGCCAAAAGGCCGCAAACTTGCGCTGCAGACGGCGATGCAGGCAGCGCACATGCAGCACTGCAACCCCAGCCTGCCAGCTCAGGGGAGAGACAACTCACTCGCGTATCAGCGCACCCGCTGCCTTTAGAGGCTGTCTCATCACAGCCCTGGCCCGGATCCGTGTGCATGGCACATCCAGCGCTGTCACACATACGGCAAGGTAGTTGTCAAGTCGTGCAAGTTCAGCCACCTGCGGTATTCACCCGTCAGACTGCAAAGGCTGTTGCAGAATCTGACTGAACACTCAGCAAGCATCAGCCTCTATCCCGGGCGTGTTCAGCATGACAGCTCTGCTGCTACCTCTACCCAATTAGAGCTCATGTAACGACACACTGCAGGTGGAAATATAAACATTCCCAGAGCTGAGTGAAATTCTGAGAGTTGAAATATTCCTAGACCTGAAATTCCAGCGAAACCTCAGATGTTCACAGCCTCTGCTGTTCCTCCAGGTATGGCATCACTCCCCTTTTCAGACCTGCAGTCCAGACTTCGTGCAATATCTACAAAGGTTCGTGAACTTCAAGTGTCTTTGAAAGTGTCTTGATCCACACCTCACAGTGTTCAGGTAAATATCAAAATTAATACTTGCTACTGGAAGGACTGACAGAAGAATGACATCAACTCAAGCCTCACTTCTAAGACATCTCAGCTGGCATATGGTTTGGGGTTGTGTATCTCATGTAGAAAAGGGCAGCCAGCTGAAGGGGGCTGGGGGGAAGAAAGTAGAACAGGAACTCTGAGATCTCTCGAAAACTATTCCAGGGAGGAGAACTGAAATAAATGGCATTTAACCTAGAGAGAAGGCAGAGGGGAAATGGAATAGCATTCTTCAAGAACTGTAAGAGGTTACTGTGAAGCAAAAGGAAGGAACTATTCTGCATATACATTAGACAAGTAAAAGAGGCGGGTAGGCTTAAATTCCATCCCCAGGTAACTGCTTTAGATATTAGGAAAAGCTAGGCTAGCTTGCTGCTGGCAGAGATTTCTTGGAGAGAGCATAGCATTTTGGGAACATGTGTGCTGGGGTTGCTGAAAGAAATGACTGAAGACAGCTGCCCAGACAGTAAACAGCCGCTGTTTACTCTGATTGCTTCTTGGGCTTCAGGACACAGGCTGAAATCGAAAGGGTAACTGAAATCTATCCATAGCCGCAAAAAAATGGCTCGGAAACAACAATTCTGAATTAACTGTCCAAGATGTGCTGTTTCCTACACCTCAATACAAAAGCTTTTTGCAGACAAGTGCAGATAAAGCTCCAGTTCCCATTACAGTGCTTGATACAGAAGCTTAAAAAACAACCTTGTGGGCTAAAATTAAACACTTCACTCTAGAAAAACTGGTTATGAGCATCTGAAAAAATTAGTGTATTCACAGGTTCACTATGGTTTAGCTACACAGGATCGTCCAGAAGAGTTAAGGCACATCAGTGACAGAGTACATTGACACACACTGGATGCCTATGCAGAGGAAGCAAGCCCAGTCAAATGTAAACCAAACTGAGTTCAGATCACAGGCAGCTTTGGACATGAACAAGAAACCCCACGTGAGAAGAAATATGCACTTTAAATGAATAAACATTGACTCTAATTGCTTTACTCTAACTTCTCTAGATGTCCTCTTGATGACAAATCCCCTGTTTTAATTAAACCCGTTCTTAATATGAATATGGCAGTCAAGTGCATACCATAATTTTGAGAGGGCAACCTTGCTGGCAAGAGACAGAACTGAGAAAACAAGCCACAGAAACACAGGGTTAGAGGAAAGAGTCCCTCCTCCATGTCTCCTTTGTCCTTGGTTTCATAACAAGCAATGCAGCTCTGTTCAACTCCAGGTTTCTGCTTGCTTGGCCTACAGTATTTTGGCAACTGCCATTTGGCTTAGATTTCAGATCACTGGTTAATCTTCTCACTTCTTCCCTTCAGACCCCTTCCTACATGGCCTTCCAAGGCCTAGTGAATTGTAACAGTACCATAGCTGCACTGTTCATAATTACACTTTCATCCCACACATCACCAGAATTCTTAAATCCTCACTTTAAAATAGAAAATGAAGTAAAACACTGAATAATTCCTATAAGCCACATTCCCCCCCAGCCTATGGAGTCTAAGAACCCAAAGGATAAAGGTACTCATGCAGAATGACCACGGACGAGAGCAGCACCTAGTTAAAAATTTACCTGATTTTTGGTACACTATGGTTGCAGGATGTGCAGTTCTGGGTCACTCGCAGCTGTACTGGTGAACAGATGATCAGGGAATGTTCTCTACTTGACAGACAGTGCACCAGCAGCAGCTCCTGAAGGTACAGAGAGGAAAATCAGAGGGTATTCATACAGCCATCTTGGAAGGGGTCCTTCCCAGCAAGGAATGCAGCAGGTGCTGAACACCCTAAATCTGATCAAAAGGATTATCACCCTGGGTGAAGAGAGGGCAGGTTTGGGGGTTTTGGTTGGGGTTTTAGTTGTTTGTTTGCTTGTTTGATTTTAAAGAAGGTCCAGATCCTGCAATGGAGGAAAATCTCAAAATATAACCCAGTTCTAAATATTTGATCAACTACTGTCCTTTAAACTGTGGTCCAGGCTGGGAAGCATCCTTTTGTATTTTTGCAGTCCTTATGCAATCAGCGTAGGAGGAGAGAGTCTGGAATGAAAGGGTAAGGCTAATAAGTGCAAAGTCCATCTTAGGTGTTTTGTTAACTTGCTTGTGGAAAATGTCCATTAATGATTGAAGGGGGAACAAGGTGAGGAGAACAATCAGTAGTTTGACTGGAGTTTAATTTAAGCAGACATATTAAATATTGATGCCCTCACAGAGTCTAAAGGACACTCATTTGTCTTCAGCAGCTGCAGAAGGCAACATTTCCTTAGTTATAAATTAACCCTTCATGTGAGAGGTGAGAAGCATGAGGCTTCTCAAGTGCTATTTGACCACATCAGGCAGGGTCACTACACCTTCTCCCAGATTTGTGTGAAAGGGAACAAGACTGTTCCAGCTGCAAAGAACAGAGATTTCCTAGGAGATGCCAATAAAGTACCACAAAGCTCCCTGATGCTATCACAGCCACACTGACAGGAAATATTGCCCACTTTGTCTGGGGAGATGCAGGTATAGTGGCAGCATTGTCCCTCCCACAGCCTGGCTGTCACTGATAACATGAAATCCAAGGTTTCCACACCACCCTCTTCTGCAGAAGTCCCATAACATGGTCAAGGCCTGAAGTCTGCTCAGATGAACCGTGTCCCCAGTTTAACCACATCTGACAAACTGGTCAGCAGCACACAAGAGAGATGGAGAGGAACTTTTTACAGGAGCATGTAGTGACAAGACAAGGGGGAATGGCTTTAAACTGAAAGAGGGCAGATGTAGATTAGATATTAGGAAAAAGAGTCTTTAATGTGAGGGTGGTGAGGCCCTGGCACAGGTTGCCCAGAGAAGTGGTGGATGCCCCAACCCTGGAAGTGTCCAAGGCCAGGCTGGATGGAGCTCTGAGCAATCTGGTCTGGTGGAAGGTGTCCCTGCCCATAGCAGGGGAGCTGGAAACAGATGATCTACAAGGTCCCTTCCAATCCAGACCATTCTATGATTCAAATGCTGCTTTGTAAATCAGTTTTCCATGTTAGTCTTCAAGCCTACATATGTGCAAAATAAACATCACATGCAAACCTTCTGCAAAGCTTGTAACAACAGGAAAGCAGCAGTCAGCTAGGTTTAAAAAAATCATAGTCTATAATATCTTCCTTTTTGTTTCTTTACTTTTACATGACTGAATGGGTGAAGGGTTTTTAGGTTCTCTTTACCTCCCCATATAGGTAATGAGGACATTACCAACATGTCCTCATGAGGGTGTTACCAAATGAGGGAAAAGCTATCTAATCAAAGTAATTTTAACTTGCTTCTCACTTAAATGCTCTTGCTATGCAAGACAATCAACCAATGTAGCTGCAAGGAGTGTTTTTTGAAGATGTCAGAGGTACAGTTTCTTAGTAAAAGTTTGTTGTAACAAACTAGAGAACTGTGACAGTTTGTACGTAATATAATCTTCTGAATCTGTTGCATATATTTGCATTCTCTAAACTGATAAAGGAACTATTTGGGCTTGGTAAATACTTAAGTTTTCCATACTAGAACATTAAGGAAAATCACATTATTTTAAGTCTTTTTTAAAAATCACATACACTTCAACTAAAATATAAAAGTGCACACGTAATGACTAGTAAGTAATGACAGCATGAATCACATCTGCTACAAGTGTAAAACGGAAATAAAATTAGCCCTGTATCTCTAAGCAAAGGAATTTATCAGTTCTGTTTTCTTTCAGGAAATATATAGCAGTATATTTTTATTGTGGCATAGGTCCCTCTTGACCTTCAGGTTTGCCATAAATTCACAAAGATCAATGCCAGTACAAACCACAAATACTATTTTTACTGAGATACAAATTTTCTGTTGTTCAACCTCATCTTCCCTTTCCTGAGCCTGTTACATGCCCCTCACAGTAAAGCTAATCCCCAGTTAAGATGGTGCAGTATCATACTGGGACAGCTCAGAATGCACTCACTGTTTCAGGAAAAAGATTCCATCTCCGTTAGAGATCAGAAGATTCCTGACACAGAAAGGCAAGAGTCAGAGCCATCTGATATAGCAGCAAATCTTGTATACACAAGTACCTACAGTTACATTAGAGAACCAGATGACAGAGAAAATAACAGCTCATTAAAAAAATCACAATACATAAATAAATCACTTCTTCAGAAAATAACTCAGTAACATATCTATCCCTTTCCCCTGTCATACCCCTTTCTGAGCTATTATATTTAGGGCACATAAAGTGCTTGTTTAACTAGAGGGAGGTAGACTGGTTTATGCTGTCTCTGCTTTTTTGTTCTTAATCCAAGAATATCAGATCTTTTCTAAGTTCTACTTTGTATTAGCTTCATGCTTTAATGGGCTAGAATAACCACCTTTATGGAAGAATATGACACAAAATTGTTAAATATATTTCCACTTTCAGCAGTGGATGGCCAGAAAATAGAGAACTGGAACCTTAGTACTGCTGAAAAGCACTGTGATCTGGAACAAGGCAAACACCAGAATGTCCCACGCTACAGACTCCAGGGTGAAGGCTGCAGCAATCAGAGCTGTGGCAGAGGGCACGGTGAGGTGGCTGAAAGGCATTAAAGAACATCCTATAAGAAAATAATGACTCATTTGTTCCACACAGAATTATCTGCAGCTTCTGCCTGTTGAGCACGTGACAAGGAGGGGGCTGTTACCAACACCACATGCTGCGGATTCTCCAGCGAGACTCAACCATTCACTGCTGTGACAGTTAAGATGCTCCAGGAGTCCTCAATTCTCCCTCCTTGGGTAGCTTTTAGCCTTTGTAAAGACTTTACAAAAAAGACTTTGACATCTTTTTGCTCTGGAGCTGAAGTCACCTGTTAGGCCCACGATTGCAATCTCAACAAATCATAGGCAAGTACTTCTGTTGAGGTGGTCACCAGGTAGAGCATGAGTCCTGGGGACGGCTCCTCAGAAGTAGAGTTTGCTTATTCCCTGCTGACAGTTCATCTATTTCTTGCCAACAAAGGGTACTGAAGTTTAATGGCACACATTTGCCAGGGCAGGAAGCAGCATAATACATTCCTGTGAGACTGTGCAGAGTACAGACATACCCTTTTCATCTTGCTTGAGTACTAAGTTCATTTAATAGACTCGAGTTAGCTTTTCCCTCTCTTATTTAACCATATTAAAGTATCAAGGAAGGCATTTATTTTCTGTCAATTAAATGGAGAGGATAATAGTAGCAGTGTGAAAGAGCCAGAAACCTAAACTCATCTCATTGCTCTCTCATTTCAATGCAAATGCTGTCAGTTTTCTCTCTATGATGCAGTCATGCTTTCAAATAAGTATCACCTTTATTGCCTTACTCTTGTCCAGTCTCTGTTTCCAGGCAGCCACTTCAGGCATCACTGTCACTTCAGATGTAGCATTATTTCTAATGCTGCCCTTACCCTAGTGTTGCATCCTCACAGGCTGAGGCCACAATCCCAAATCACACTCCATTTTTGTGGTTATGCTCATGCATTGATCTGTTGGCAATGCAGCACGTGCTAAAATAGCTCACAATTAATCCCTCCAAATGTCTGTAAAAAGTCCCCAAAACCACACATCTTTAATTTTGACTGCCAAGACAAACTTGGTGAGTGGAGGGAAAAAAGGGAAAGCAAGATTCCACAATGGGAGGTTATTTTAAGCTTATGTCAAGATGACACCCAGGGCTTGTCTAAATATAGATTTGTCCACTGTAAACACCCTTAGTCTGCATTTAGTGCCGACACATGCAGAGTTACTCAGCAATGACAGACAAGCTTTGCATCCACACCCAGGCCCACAATAATGCTCAGTCATAACCAGTTCCTGAAAAAATAGCTTGTAAGTGGGTTTCTGCATCCAAAGAGAAGCATTAACCAAGAAAAGCTTACCTCCTGCTGTTGGCATCACACTTTTGACATCTAAGCTCTTAAGATGAGAAGTAATATCACCAAGGGGCTGCAGCTTTCAGGCCCAGCTCTTTGACTTACCCTGGTTTGCAAAGAACAGGCAAGGAGGGGCTGTGCAGACACGTTCCTTGAGCCTCTGGAGTGGCTCACATGTGACAATGCAGGAAACTGCCTGTGCTGGGCAGGTGTGGGTCCTGTAGGTTCTGGCCACTCACAAATCCTGGCTTTCACACCATGGTTTCCTGCTTACTCCTGTCCTCCTCTTGTTAATGCTTGCTCAGCCTCTGAGTTGTCAATCCTTTTATCCTGCAGCATAAACACTGTGCTGTGCTGAACCTTCTATCTCAAGGTCTGGTAAACTCACTGCATCTGCAAAGAGCTTGGACAATTTACCATCAATAAATTAGTTGAAAACCTGCTTGCTCTGACAATGACAATGTAAACAAATCTGATGTGTCCTACCACTGCAATGTGATACTCTCTCCAAGCTTATGTGAATCATCTCCCCAGTGACTGTGAAGAGAACTGGAAACCATTGTCTGTTTACTGATTATTGGAGCTTTCTTACCAAAAAAGTACAAACACAAAAAACTGTGTCTTCACTGAAAGAACTTGGGAACTCCTCTGTAACTTTACTGTAAACCAGATATAAATATTTAACTGTACCTATGTTAAACTTTTTTTGGATTTTGGGCTCTGCCACTTAAAGAGCTTATGGCAAAGATTGCCAGAAGAAAGGCTCAGGATACTGCATTTCATTAGGTTTGCAGCTCAAGTGTCTGTGCTCTGCTCCTGTGCTGACCCAGAGGAGGAGTTGTGCAGGGTCAGCATTTGGGATGGTTCCAAACCTCAGGGTAATAGCTGAACTCAGAGGGGCTTTCAACTCTGACATACAGCCTCCATCATACTGCCTTATGTAACAAGATCTATCCTCAAAACCCTTGCAATCTACTCCAAAGTGAAGCATTCCAGCTTGTCCAATAATCATTACAACAAGTAATGGAACAACTAGAAAAATTAGAAAACCAAATGTTCAGTAGATAAATGCGTGTTACATCCCTGACCTGAAAACAGGACAAGGAAGGTTCCTTATTCTCATGTGACACTTCTAATGCCACATATCCACACAGCAGGTCACGTCCAAGGCCCTACAGAACTCCTCTGACATTTTCTGAGCATCAGGATTTCATTTACTTTCGATTGCCATCGTCTGTGGCTTTTTCCCTACTAGAGGAAGACTCCAGAAACTCTTCACAAATAACACTCCTTACACAACATGGCCAGGCTGGGGCATTTTAACAGTTTTACAGAGCATCTGCTGCTGAGCACAAATCAGGCATCAGATGTATCCTGCTAGCATCAGCTGAAGTCATGTGGGAGCACCATGGTCATTAGGATGGAAAGCTCTTCGTAACTGCTGTCAATGTTTAGAAACATTTATTCAACATTTGATTGAGGCAGAAGAAGTTTCTTTATAGCATTTGAGCCTTGGACAGTTGGTGTTATCCTTATTTCACAAGGGATGCTTGCTGGTACAACAGGCCAAAAAGATGGATAAGGCAAGGAGAACACACCCCTTCTAAGGTTATAAAGTGCAAATTGCATCTTTTGTGCACTGGTTTCCTTTAACCTACAGAATTCCTGGGCTCAGAAACACTGCATGAAAAAGTCTGTGCAACACACATCCGAGCAAGACATCAAACGGCAAATTCCTACCAGTGTGTTTCAGTCCATGCAATCCCACCTTAGAAACATGGAATTATTAAGGTTGGAAGTGATTTCCACGATCAAGTCCAAGGTTTGACCAAACATCACCATGTCAACTAAACCACAGCACTAAGTGCCAAGTCCAGTCATTTTTTGAGCTGCCCAGGGAGTTCCACCACATCTCTGGGCAGCCCAGGGTTCCAATGCTTAACCATCCTTTCAGTGAAGAACTTCCTCCTGATATCCAACCTGGATCTGCCCTGGCACAGCTTCAGTCCATGTCCTCTCATCCTACTGCTGGTTTCCTGGGGGAAGAGGCCGACCCCCGCCTGGCTACAGCCTCCTTTCAGGAAGTTCAGAGCAGTAAGGTCTTCCCTGAGCCTCCTTTTCTCCAGGCTAAAAAAACCCCCAAGACAGCCAGAGCAAGAGAGAGAAGCTGAACCACCAGCCCAGTGACTTCAGTCTTAGCAAACCCAGTGCCCTCACACCGATAAACAGAGCCTCAAGGGACTGATTTAGATGGCATTCACACAATGTCACCAGAGAACTTGCAAGTGGCTCACTCTGGTAGGCACAGACAGGTCTGCCTTAGAAATCTTTTAGCATGTTTGTGTCCAGTCTAAACTCATTTGGACAGTTTCTGGCTAGCGGTTGCTTTGATCCTCTTGCCTCTTACAACAGCTGAACCTGAAAAGCTTTTGCTTTTTGCTTAGAAATTGGCCTACCTACCACACCTAATATACAGAGTAAAGCCTCTACCTTGGATTCACAAGGCTTTGGAGAAAGCTACTGTTGTAGCTGGTTGGTTTGGTTTTTTTCCCCAAGCTAACTCATGTATTAAAGACAAATACTGACCGCTTTCAGCAGGAATCCAGGGTGCTTCCTGAAAGGAAGCAGTCCTGCCTTGGACTGTGGGATTGCACAAGTCAGAGCACAACATGAAACCAAAGGCCAAGGCTCAGCAATGGGGTGCGATTTTCAGAGGGTTAAGGCTGGGCTTGGAGTGAGCTTTTCACATTCTTCTGTTAGGGATGAGCCTGCCTCAGAGAAAGGTTATTCCCTCACTGACTCATGGGGATTGCTTTTAGGTAATGGAAAGTCCCTCAAAAGAGGCATAGGATCTGCAAGGATATTAAAAGGATTTGAGAGTCTTTGAGGCAGAGAAAACAGTGTTCATTTGACCAAAGAAAAAAGGACCTTCCTTACTTGGTTATACTTATCTGTGCATTTCAGAAATAGCTGAAACACTGGAGAAAGTCTCTTTTAAATATCTCTACACGGGCTTGCAATTTATTTTTAACACACAAAACATTCTACACAGTTAATACTTGTGCAAACCAACACTTGAATTTCCTCTTCCATTTTCTTATTGCTGTTTCCTCCTCTCCCACTTCCCCACATGATCATTAAAGGAAGTCACTATAATTTGACCAAAAATCCAATTGGCACAGACTTCATATGCAATAAGATGGCATCTTAAACACTAGATTAGGGTTTTCATAGGGAATGCCCTTGCTTCAAATTGCAGAATTTTTTTTTCTTCAATATTATTTTTATAATATTTATAATTATATAATTAATATAATATATAAAATTATTAATATAAAATAATCTCTCACCACTAAGGAGAATAATCTTAGAGGAGATTTACCCTAGTTAACAGAGTTGAAGCAAAATAGATTAAAAAAGATGAATTGCAAATTTGAATATGTCAGCACTGAATTAAAGCTACACTTGCAGAAGATAATTATTTTCCTCCAAGGGAAGTTTTCTTCTTTAGGGTAGGCTGACAAACCACCTTAAGTTTCTACAGTCCAGAGAAGGAAAACATCCTTAATGGCTTCCGCTAACCTATCTTTGAAGTCGTGCAGTAATTATGTAACTGCTCTGGAAACAGGAGAGGAGCAGCCAGGAGCCCTGCCTCTGAGCAGAGCACTTGGGAGGGGAAAAACAAACAAAAAAGTCTTTGCTGAATCCTTGCTCTTTGTTGAGACTTCCCCCACCTCAGCTTCAGGCCAACTTGGACTGGAAAGCTGTAGCAAGTGTCAGGCTTTCAGTGTCTGTTCTATTTTTGGGGATTTGCTGTGGAAGAAGAAAGTGAAGCCTGAGCACCATGTGAGCAACTTCAATACGAGGGCATAACTGCCAGGAAAACAATTCCCTGGCTCCCTCTGCCCCTGTGGGAATAAGGTTGCTGTGCCTTACACTGAACTCTGAGATCTGAGGCTTGCAGGAAGCGTTCACTTTAGAAACCACAGTGACAGATTCAAAAAGGTGTAGATGTCATAGCTAATTTCACAGCCCACTCATCTATTTGGAATTTGCAACCAAACTCAGTTCTCATTTCTGCATTTCTAAGTCCCAAACAACTTCATTGTAGATATTTCATCCGTGGGAACAAGAACAACAGCTGACCCACAATGCCTAGGTAAGTGCTAATTTCAGCCCTCAACATACCCAAGTATTTTGGAAAACTTACTAAAGGGTGACTGATGTTTGCTGAATCGCATCACAACAGATTCCTTGCAATAATAAATTTTAAGTAAAATCAGGTGACAATTCATAAATGCAAGTGGCAGTGCTGTTAAAAAATAAAAACATTACAAGCTCTTTTTTTCTTTTTTTCCAGAACAGGTTTTAAACCAGGAATTTGGAAGAAAGGATATAGCTGCAAAGCATGTGTGAGTATGGAAGTTGTACTGTCAGCAGCAGGTGACAGTAGAACCTTCTCAAGTTCATTAGCATTTGTAAATTACAGGATGTTTGTACCATTAAAGTTAGAACTGCAAAATGTAGATCTGTACTGGTAAAGAAAAGATTTTACGACATTGTTAAAATGCAGTAGAGACCAAAGAGCAAGATTTGTAAGAAAAGCAAGTAGCAAGCAAATAAAACTGGCAGCATGTTAACAAAAAACCCCAAACAACCAAAACCCACCAAAAAAAACCCCAACCACCACAATGAAACACTCAAACTGAATAATGAAGGCAAGAGGATTAAACAGAATTTCATGCCAGTATAAACTATTCAAGATGAGAATTTTGTAGCCTGAAAGACTATCTCAGTCACAACCAGTTCTAACAGTGTATAGTTTATTCAACATTTAATGGCTTGCTCTATTAAATCTTTAGCAAATCTTGACCAAACTTTATTACTACCATGAGGCATCCTGACTCTAACCAATCAAACATTAGTACTTTTGGGGAAAGAAACTGGCTTGATTTTAAAGTCGTCTTCCAAGAGGTAACCTGGGAAAATAGAAATCTTTTTATGTTTAACAGAAACATGAAACTGAGAAATAGTTTCAGAATCAGGATGAGACGTCTGTAATGACTGAGTAAAATGAAAGTATTTGGGAAAACCCAAGCTCTGACTGTAGCACAAGTACTGCAATGTGGCCCCTTTCCTGTTAGAAAACAAGCTGCATTTCCCTCTCACGCGAGGCCATGCAAAAACAAGTGTTCTGCTCGCTCTGTGTTCTCTTCACCCTTGTTATCCCTCTGGTGCACCCAAACTGTGTTCATGTATTGCCATAATGATTCGTTTCATTATTTGAATCAACCAGTAGGACATTAATGGCATTTGTAACCCCTTTTGCACATGCATGGAGATGGCACCAGGGGGAAAAAAAAATCTCTAGAAGAAAAAAAATAAGATTATGCTCCCAACAAACTTAGCAAGGTTACTGCTGTCAGGAGACCATGTGTTCCCAAGAATCTAGGCAAGATTTGGGCTGGAATGACAATTAACATAAATTTTAGTGCAAAGGGCCATCATTTCAGTTAGGTGGATTCCTAAAACACACCATAAAAGAGAAGCCAAAGCTTTATCATGCAATCTTCACTCACACAAATTGTTCTTGCAATAAATTGTCCCTTAAATTAGGGAGACTGCTGCACTAAGGGCACAGCATTCCTGGGAGCATCTCTGGGAAGTTCTTGGAATGCTTAATCTAAAAAGATAGGTTCCCCTCTTAATTCAGACATTAATTTCAGTTGCATGAAATAGCATGAAAGTCAATATATATTTAATAGTAGGGGATGCTTTAGTCCAGACAGAATTTTTTGAAAGAAACAGAATGTCTTTTCAAAATATGAAACAATTAACTTGAAACCCCTCAATTACCTTCAGAAACTAACAGCATTAAAAATGTACTTCATTAACACTCAAGACAACAGCCAGACTAATCCTAGAATTCCTTAATAGTGTGAGGAATGCAGTAATTTTTAATAGGTTTAACTCCTTGGTATATTGTCATGGCTAACACTTGTTTTGGACAGAAAACCCAAGAAAATATTTTAAATAAAACTTAGGACAGCTACTGGTCTCTGAGTCTGCTGTATAAAAATCTGTGTGCAGGAAAAGCGACAAAACAATTTTAAAATTATACAGAACTATGTCCTGATGACCAAAAGCAACACCAAGGATATTAAAAGCCATAATCACTTTAATCATTCATCCACAGAAACTCATTTCTAGCTACAGTTTCTGTGGAAGTCAGGATTTTGCAAATATATACCACTGCAGCTGGGGATTTCATCATATTTAGGAATTTAATTTCTTTACTGCTAGGCCTGCTCCAGTTTCCACCTTATCCACACAGCTACAAAGGTGGATGGAGGAAGGCCCCACTACACTGCTCTCCCCACAGCTTCGGATCCACCCTGTGGGGCCCAGGAGGGTACCTGGGGGTAGCTGAGCATGGTGCCACTGCCCCGGGGCAGGCAGGGACCCTGGAATGGGAAGAACACCACCCAGAGGGCAGTTATTTAAAAAAAAAAAAAATTAGAATCATAGGATATTCTGAGTTGGAAGGGACCCACAAGGATCAAGTCCAACTCCTGGCCCTGCACAGGACACCCCAGGAATCACACCATGTGCCCAAGAGCATTGTCCAAACATTTTTTCAACTCTGTCAGGCTTGGAGCTGTGACCACTGCCTTGGGAAGTCTGTTCAGTGCCTGATCACCCTCTGGGGGAAGAACCTTTTCCTAACATCCAACCTAAACTGCCCCTAACTCAGCTTCAGGCCATTCCCTTGGCTCCTGTCACTGTCACCACAGAGCAGAGATCGGTGCCTGTCCCTCCTCTCCCCCTTACAAGGAAGTTGTGGCTGCAATGAGGTCTCCCCCCAGTCTCCTCCTCTCCAGGCTGAACAGACCAAGGGACCTGAGCCCTGCTCCTGGCATGGCCTCCTCTAGGGTCCCCACCACCTTCACAGCCCTCCCTTGGACACTTTCCAATAGCTTTGTATCTTTCCAATACCATCCAATGTTTTTCATATCAAAACAACTGCAAAAATTCACATACAAGTGACCCAAAACAATTTGCCTAATTGGGTGATGCAGATTAGCAATCTGCATGTTCCAAAGAAAGTCAGGTACCAATCACAGCTGAACTGCAAAACTGCTTCACGTTATTAGCCTCAATTCTTTCCCCTGCTAGGAAATAAGCAGAAGTACGTAGCAGTGTTGAAGAGGTACAGAAAAATCAGGATTTTTAGAAAGTGTGGGAAAAAAGAAGTCACAGCAGATCTAAAATTCCCATCTCAAGGCAGAAAGATAGATGCACTCATTTTTGACCTCTTCTTCATTTATTTTTTTGCTGTTGACAGGCAAGATAGTGTTAAAATTCACTACAGAAGTACAACCTGTTTCATTCAGCACTGTCAAAAAGCACTCAGATCCAGAATGGCAGGAGCCCAGCTCACAACACTGCTTTTTCACACCAGATCGAGGGGGCCTTCAGCGACAGGAGGAAAGCCAGAGTGTGACTATAGGGACTGAGGGAGAAAGGAGATAGCAGCATATACTTCCTGAGTTCAGCCCCAAAAATGCCAGATGGTCACACTACAGATACTTGAGACTCCCACAGATCCCTGTTCTGGCTTCATTAAATTCACAAGCCAGGCTATGTTCAAGGCTTAAGAGAAAAAAAGTACAGGACATGGTGTAGAGCATTTTCACTGATGTACAGAATTTGGAACACAAAGGACTCATTGACAGTCCTGAGGTGCAAAAATAGTGTTTTCTGCATCCAAGTGAACTAAGTCTTTATACATACCTTCAGTCTCCATCTGGGAAATGCAGGACTGACTTCAAGCTCTTCTTGCTTCTGCAGGATGGCTGTACTGTGTGCTATGAAAGGTACAGAATGGCCTCAAAAGCATGTGAAACAAACTGATATCCAAGCCAGCACCTTTACATACAGGAAGGATTAGGCTTATTAAAATTGCTTGCTGTGCAATGCATCATTCTTTCTCTCACTCTCAGCAGTTTACCAGCATTTCTAAATTAACTCCTGCAAAGCTGGGAACTTGTTTTCCTTTGTAAAGGGGTACAAGCACTAGAAGACACAGAAAAGAACCATCTAAAGGGGAGAGCACATGGACAAGGCAACCTGAACTTCAACCAACCACATGCATCATCTTTCCCTTTTCTTCTGCTCTTCTGAAAGTGCTCAAGTGGCTCATTTCTGTTCAGACAAATGTCAGAAAACAAAGGACATGCACAAAGACAGCATCAGCACAGCTCATTCCCCCAGTCCACAGACCCACCAGCCATGGCAGCCAGGGACACGCAGAACAACTGCTTGCTCAGCATTTGCAGCAGGGAGTGAGGAGAATAAAGGCCTTATAAGAAACACTGCCTGTGTTCCAAGAACAGAGTAATACGGATCAGCTAGGTTAGCATTCCCTGAAATACACCCATGGCCTGGCGCCCAGGAATTTGCAGCCATCAGAATAGAAGGATGTTACTGGTCAGAGTGGAAGAGCACGCTACTGGTTACAGAGTGGAAGAGCACACTACTGGTTACAGAGTGGAAGAGCACGTTTCCCATGGCAGGCAGAGGCCTGTGCTGACTTGAGCAGAGCAGCAGTCACAGAGAGAGGCCAGAGTGGCAGCTGAACAAGACAGACATGAGTGGATTCAACCAACAAGTTTAGCAACACTCAAGACACTGAATACAGGAGAAGCATAAGTTTAAGTACCTCTGGGACTTTCAGATCTAACCCCAGAAACTTGGCAAAACAGCCAGACACAGCAAGTAATACTTAGAAAAGCTATTGAGTATGTCACAGGTGAGCTCTGTACTCAGCTGACGAATGAATGCACACAATAAAAAAGTGACAAAATCAGAAACATCAAAAGGGATGGTACAACAAAGTACTCACAGAATTTACACAAATACATACAATCTAAAGTTTACAACTGGTTCATGCTTTAAAATCATTAAGTATAATAACTGATTTAAGTTTTAGTAAGAAAATACATCAAAACAGCAAAAATTATGGTGGATTCTTAATAGGAAATAACTGAATCCATCAATCACAGAATGACTTAATTGAACAATCAGATGTGATTACAAGACAATCAAGAAAAGCTGAAAGAGAGCACCTGATCTCATGACCTTTACTACTACAAAGGAACAGCAAAAGCACTCTTTTCTCAGCTACAGAATATATAGCACACCCCTTAGCATAGGCAAGGAAACGTTTCTTCCCTTCTCTCCTTCTCATAGTTGATATCAGATTAGAAAAATAGCAGTCCTGCCATGTACTGCTTTTGACTCACAACACTTAGGATGTTTTTCTATAACTTTGTACAAATATACATCTCTGTTCCTATGAACTGAGAAAAAATGGTAAAAAGACGAAAGTCTTCTTTTCCTAACCCCCTCCACCCTCCCAAGGAAAAGTAGCCTCAAGGTAAGGAGGTCAGCTAAGACCAAAAATACTGCAGCTTTTGCTGTGGTAATAAAGAGCCTGAGCTCCCATGGAAGGCAGCTGTTAGAGGTTAAACAGACATGTTTAATTCAGAAAGGTACTCTGGAATTTCCCCACAATAATAACTTAAGAAATATAGCTACATTCTTCCAAGACAGAAGCAAAACTGATGGAGTCAAGCATGCATTGTACTTTGAATATCCACCTAATTCAAAGTGAGGAGCACCTCCTATGCAAACTTTATTATGTGAACAGGTTATTCCCCAGGTTACACACTCAGACATTTAAACAGGAATGGCCCAACTAGAATCAAAGACAGCAAAACCAAAGACAAACACGTATCTTTCTCTGAACCCCAGTTCTCATTTTTCTTCCTCTTTTTTCCCAGTGATGACAGTGACAGAGAGAAGGAAATATACATCCACCCAGTAGTCTTCCATACAAGTAAATACAAAAAAAATCAAGTGTTTATTGAAAGTCTGCATGAAGGCACAGATGAGCTTGATTACAGACACATCATAACAATTACAAATATATATAAACACCGTGAGATATACAAAAAAGTAATAATACAGCTAGTACAGGAATAAAATGTAACCTGCTAAAAAAACCAAACCTTTATATCGGAGGTTCTTACAATAAGCTCTGATCCACACCAACACAGCGTAATGCTCTTAAAGTCACCACCTGGATTCATGCTCAACAAACTTGCATTCTGGCCATTGTTTGATCCAAATTCGAGCAGGCTTCCTTCCCTAGGATCAGAAAGACATAAGAACAACCAGCTAGACACCCAACCAACCCATAATGAGGCTTCATTGATTCTCTAAATATACAAGAGCAATCACCAAGGTACTGAAATTAAATATAAGCTTCAGAAAAGCTCAAGAATGCTTGTTCCACTTGCATTTGAGGAAATTGCTGTATTTCTGCAGGAAAGGAACAGTCTACAGCTGTCAGGTGATTTTTTTCTTCCTCCACAGGAGGCTTAGATTTCATCTGAAACACCTGCCAAAACAAAAGTCAGCAATCACAAACTAAAGTGCCTTGGACAGCTTAGGTTTTACCACTAGAATAAAACATCTCCGTTTATGATACAGCATTAAGTTTTATCATGAGAAAACCCACCTTTGCACATAGAAGACTACTTCCAATATTTCTGTGGAAACGGGAAATGCTTTTTGTGGTTTGTTGTTGTTGTTGTTGTATTTTAATTAGATACCAATGCCATAAACTTAAAGAACTGCTACACAGCATTTTTTCAAAGGAAATCACACCAAAAAAAAGCCCCCCAGAAAATAGTTTTAGTACAGGCAATCCCCAGGCTGAGACAAAGAACACTCTGAGCAGCAATTTCCTACAGGGACACAATTTTCACAAACTCAACCCTCAACCATCTGTCCTAACTCTTCACTCTTCCTCCACAAAAGCTTCATAACCCCTGGAGTCCCATTCCAGCGAGGAAAGACTTCCATCCAGGTAATATATGCAGAACAAAACCTAACACAGCTACAACATCTCTGCTGACCCTGCGGCCACATTATCCCAACTGAAAGATGAGGTAGTACTTTTCTTTGGAGCCCAACTAGTGGAACAGGCACAGGCACTCTTCTCCCTAAGTAGCAGCAGCTGTCTGTAATAGTGCCAAACTCCACAGTTTATCTCCTCTTCAGGACACACCTCTAATCCAAAACCAGCTGCTTAGAAAAATAAATGATTATATGAGCACGCACTCCCACTTTAACTGCATTGTAAAGGCCACGGTCTGGCATATTCAGTGACTTCCTCCTGTCTACACAGTGGCATTGACTCAGCCTCTGCTTGTACTGGGATTAATGGTTGTAACCCAAAAGGAACATGAAGGCATCCTGAGTAGTTATTATACTGAGACGTGGAATTTTAACTAATTGAAAATTTTAAGAACCTTAATCCAAATCCAAAAAAAAGGCTGGGAGAGGAATTCAGCTCCTCAGGGAACTGAGGAAACCAGATTGTCTCTATGCATACGGTCCATTTGGTATTTGGGGGCTCTGTTTGCTCTCTTCAAGACGAGAGATCTTTCCTCTCAAGGAGGTTGTTGTAACATATGCATATATCGTACTTTAATAGCTTACACTCATAAGCCTTCTGGTTTCTTATGAGATGGCTTGAACTGGAGAAATATGCTCTGCATAGTCCACGCTCTGTAGACTCCCAAGGATCAAAAAGAAATAGACTGCCATGACTGAAAAAAAAGGAAACATCAAGGAGTTGAACAGTATTAGAATTCGTACTGCTTGTAAAACTAAGCATTAGGATCAGAGAAAACAGTGTAAAACTTCATGAAGGTCCCTGGCTGCATCCTCTTAGCAAGCAATAATCGATACCGAGGATGAGTCTGTGTTTCTTTGACTGACAAACTATTCAAGGCTTTTATTTGTCTCCATGATCAGTTTCCATTTATTTAACAAAATATACAGAGTCCATATACTCTCCTGTCAGCAGTGCAACTTGCACAGATCCCAGGAAGCTTTCTCATTTTCATTGCTTCCAAGACTGCATTTTTCATTCAGCTGAAATGCACAGGGATTCCACCCAGGCAGCTGGATTTGTAAATGAAAACATTTTAACAGGAAAGGAATCCTGTTCTGCTCAGCTCCAGTACAGTGACTGCCAATAGAAAAGCACTAACACTTTCTGGAAAAACTCTTGATGTACTTTCTGCCCTCGGGAATAGGCTCTCAGAAGAGTACATGTAATTAAAAGAGTCTTATCCGGCTTTTGGCTGGAAGACTATCTCCGAACAGCCCCACATCTTCTTCCAAAGAACTTCTGTGGAACAAATCATGGATAAAATAAACTCTTAATGCTCTACAGAGTATCAGCTGCATTCCAGTGTCCAAGCCAGATCCCTTAAGAGAAAATACAAAAAGAAAGCTGCTTGATTGTCAGACAGGAAAGCACTGCTGAAACAGCTAAAAGGTAGATTTTATTTCTTTTTTTTAATCTTTATCTGTAAAGGGATACACTCACAAAATGCTCCACACAGCTAAAAATTGCTTCTATGGCCTTACACAACTAGTGACAATGCAGTGTGCAACTGAGAGGCAATAGTGATGAAAAGGATGACAGAAACCCACCCAGGTGCTTCTGAGAGAACCAAAGCACTCAAGCCCTCATAGTGAGCTGGACCTCACTGTCAAGTGAGTTTCTCCAGTCTATAGATCTGATAAAATCACAGCTGCAGAATCATAATTCATGACTATAATTCACAAGGAAAACTGAAAATCCATTTACATTTATTAGGAGATGGTTGTGCACAATTTCTCATCTTATTCAAAAAGTCTACAAATAGAGTTTAACACTTCTGATTGCAAGCAAATGTTTGTTCAACGTTCTTAGTTCGATAAGGCCAATTTAGCGCCTTGTTACACTTTCAAGGTTTAGTATACATTTGTCAGTTCTTTACTTTCTTCTGGTAACAGTCCCACTGGAATAGTAAGGAGAGTTCTCTAAGACACTTTATAACAGCAGCTGAACTTGGGTTACGCAAATTCAGTTTTGGAATATGCTTCAAATGTAAATTATTCTAGGCAATTTTCCATTTTGAGATCTTAAAACACCATCAAAGGCTCTACCCTTTCCACTCAAGTTTGTGCTACCACCATGAGACTGCCCTCTGTAGAGCCATACATCCAAGGATCTCAAAGCACTTCAGAAAGGAGGGCACCATTTCAAATTCTGGGATACTTGAGCTGGAATCCTACTTAAGAAAGAATAAAATTTTTCTTCGTCTTATGTTTACAAAAGGACAAGTGTCAAACTGAGCCGATCCTGTCTTGACCTTAGTCCCACCTTGGACTACCTGTCACTTTCTCCCATGCAATCCTATCACTGATTCAGGAGCTCTGTTTAATTATAATGCTCACAGCTGAGTTTCCTCTATGGAAAGCTGAGCATCTGCTACAGTCAATTATTTTCAGATGGAAGCACTGGTCAAATTTTAGGTCTGCCACAATCTTGAGAATCACTTGACCGGAGAGTCACTACCATAATTAATGTAATTTGATAATGCACTTGATCCCATATTGGTTTAAGAAGTGTAATAGACTATATATGCATTCCTCTAAATTCTCTCAGAGCTGAAACTACATAGCTACAGTGAAGAAATTCTAATTTTGCCTTAAGCAGAACATTTTACAACATTATTTTAACTTACAACTTTGATTTAGAGCACTATTTTCATAAAGATTTTCAGTTTGCAATTCTGACTGAATAGGTGAGCGGCAAACATGACAATATATGTACAAGTGTTAGTATACTACCAGAATGCTGTACTTCCTTCTTAAAAATGTCCTTAATAAAGCATTAAGCATGTCAAACAAACTTTTGTAAACAAAAGATAAATTACTCATGTTCTGCTCTGATTATAGCCAGATACATATTCTCATAAAATAAACATTCTCTTGTCATTTTCCATGGCCCACATATCCATATATATGAGGTAAACCATTTAAAGTTATCAATAATATATAAACCTCAGTACTCAACAGGAACCTCAGGAAAAATGTAACCGAGTAAGATATCAATATCAAGAAGTGACACTTTGTTCCACTGCAAAGTGAAACCAATTTATTTGTGCTAATGAATGGAAAGAATGTATTCAGAATACACTTCTTTATACATTGTACCGGCTTAGGCTGCTAAATAAGCATTCATTAGTGCCATGTTGTGCTACTTTCTTGTACTCTGTTTCTAACAAGCAATACAAAGTTTTGGCTGGTACGCCAATATATTCCTCTATGCTCATCTCGTTTTTCTAACAGACTTTTGAACATTTAAAATACCTGTTCAAACTTTGCTTCAGGGGAATCACATTGAATGTATTTTAACAAGAAAGAAATTATCATCAGTTGTTCTCTACAATCACATCGCCTTCTGCAGCAAAAAAATCCAAGAGCACACACTTGAATCAGCTCTCAGTAACTCGTGGGCAGGAGCACACTTCCCGACGGTCACTGTGACAGGGCACACGGTATGGGCAGCTTACAGGTTAACAGAAATGTCAAATGACATCATCAAATCTTAAGGGCCACAAATTGTACATTCCACAGACTCCAACAAGCCAGTTCCCTCAGTGTAAAGTCCTGACTGTACCATACATTTGAGGTGCTTTTAAACAGAAGTATGGATGTGTCCTCTGTGAATTAAGCTTATTTGCTATGTAATACCATAGAGTTTGTGTCTGGGGCACTGATTAGGGTGTCTGACTCACTTCTGCACTAGAAGCTGATATTTTAAATGACTGAAACATAGTGCTGATTTTCCATAAGCTTGGTAAACACTGTAATATTTCAGAATTTATCATGTAGCCCATCATGCCTTTCATTTTCTGCAAATTGTCATGAAAAAATATAAAAAGGTATCCCTTTAACTTTACAAACCTAAAAGCCAGGAAAATGAAGCTTTGGAGCCAAGCAAAACGACATAATGCCGTATTACCAAACAGAGTAGCAAATGTTCCAGCCAGAGAATGGACATACATGTAGTTCAAGTAAACACTGATGGAAAACTTTGTTAAGTTAGTGTTGTAGACCCACAACACTGGCTGCATTTTATACAAACGTTTACAACACAATTAACAGTGAAGCCTATATAACCTCAGTGCAAATAAGTCAAATCCAAATATGCCAAGTAAGCCTTTGGCTTTTAGTAAACTGCTCCGTGTTATGAGTCCACTTCTGACATAGAGACTGCTGAGCACATGCACTAAGGCTGAGAGGAGGGATGCACTGAATGTTGAAAATTGGCTGCCTGCGACGCTGCGGGTTGGCCCGGAGGTTGCACAGGAGGTGGAGGTGGTGGCGGAGGTGGCTGCACGGGGGTCTGCGTGTTTGGAGAAGGAGGAGGAGTGGGACGTTTAAATTTGTCGGGGCTGTTACTTCTTCGTGGTGAAGGCCTCTGCAGAACAAATATTGAAAGTATGTTTAACACACTCCTGAACAATGTTAGGTGCAAGTCCTCTAATCTTGGCAAAGGACAAAAAAAATTCACACAAAAAAGTCTGAACAATTACGTGGGAAGAAGAAATTTCAAAACATTTCAGGAGTCACAATACAACTTCTACATAAAATAAATGTTCCTCTAAAATGGAGTAGCAAAGGAAAGGGGAAGTACTCTAGACATCAAAGAGAACATGCACTCCTTCCTGTCAGCTTGCAGGAAATGAACACAAGACATGTCCTACAGATATGTTTACCCATGATGACCAGCAACCTAAAAAGAAATGAGATGCTGCAGGCACAGCACCTCCCAGCTGTGCCTGCCCAACCAGTAGGTGCTGATGAACCTTTAACTTCATGCTGCTGGCACAGGAGGTACAAGTATGTGGTACGTGAGCGTGGGTGGGAACGTTTTCAATATCAGACTCTGCTCAGCATCTCTAGCCCACATACTGGAGCAAAACCAAAGCATAATACAAGTTGCTCTTAGGAGAACAAAACAATATTACAACCCTTTGAGCTGCAGGAGTGAAGCATTTGTTAGAGAGATCCCCTCACCAGAAACCACAGATTTTCAACAACTGGTACACTTACACAGAAAGATTTAAACCCCACTTTATCTTTACAAACAGGGGGGCAGGAGGGGAAGAATGATCTTAAATGTTAGCAATACAAAAATACAAATTACACTGCACAACACCAACTTCTGCACTTTTGAAACAAAAATGCTTATTACTTACCAATCCAGTTAGCATTAATCAAGAACCTCATGGCATGACAAACCACCCACCCATAATTAATAAATCAACCACAAGTGGTCAGCTCTAGGGAAAAGCATGATTACAGTTCTATACCAAATGTACTACAGGTAAAGTCAAATTTATTCTGTAGATCAAAAATGAAGAGTCAAGAATGAAACTGAAGTTTAGTAATCAAGTATATTGTATCTATTTTTCTGCACAACTATGTACAATAAATTCAAATTCTACGCAAAATCCAAGAGATTCTTGACAACTGACTGATGCCTCTGAAACACTTAATATCCTTTATTGCATTTGCATACACCTAATAACAGAAGGGGACCTGGTATCAGTATTGAGACAAAGCCAAGAGCTGCTTGTCGACACCCTTCTCTGAACAATTAGTATTTTGTCCTGAAGATGATCTTTTTCATAATGACTCAATTCATTTCCAGTTTCAGAAAGAGCAGTATTTCACAGAGACTGAACAGAGCAAGTTCCTTGAAAAACTCATTTATAAAATTAGTTTCCATGTTTTCCAGAAGCATAAAGATCTTCCTGTGACTAACTCATGTGACACACAGCCATGGGCTGAACCCCGACCAGAATTCTACTTTCCTGCTGAGCTCCAGCTTCCTTTCTGTCCTACCTACCATTATAGTGTTCCCACCCACCTCTGCTCAGTGAGATTGTAACAATTACCTCTACACACCCACCTAAACCAGAAGCAGCCATATTTTACCATTGTACTAAAAATTCTATTAAAATACTCTTTTACATCTGAAAATGACAAGTATAAGCAGAAACCTTGAAGAATATTTACATACTACCATACCTGCTGAGAAAAATCAAAATGGTCTTGATACAACAACCTTAAGGTATTTTGCCAAATGGTTAATATTTAGGCTCTGTGAGCTCATTAAACTCCACAAATATTTAGAAGAAACACGATGAAGTGGAAATGCATCAAACAGCGCAGGTAAAAAGGAAATAAATTCAGCTGAAAGATATGAGAAATTGCCCTAACAAATGTTTATATTAACTTTCTTCTTTGCCAATGAGAATAGAAAATAAGAGTTAACTGCCTGTTACAGTGACATGATGGTAGCATTGTGTGTCATCCTGAAGAAAACCTGAGCTTGAAGCAACCTCAGATGACTCATCCGTCAGATGGTGGAGACTAGGAGAAAAATGAAAGCAATGTTTTTACTTCCTGGGACAGGCTTAGTAGCTTAGAACATCACTTTTCACACCCTGCCTGCTGATCCATAAGATGATACCTATTACTGTCCTTAAGATGATAATACATCCTATTCTTTTGCAGAAAACAAGGTTCTCCAAAAAGAATCAGTTTCTGAGGGGTGAAGAGGAAAATCAGGGTTGAAGAAAGCAGCAATAGATGTCTTGGAGTAAGGAGACAAAACCAAACATTTACAAAAATATTTTGTAAAAAAGCTTAAGGACAACCAATCACAACTTCCAAAAACCAAACTATATTGGTAACAAGTATTTACTATTTTAAATACTTACTGTAATACCATGGGATGGTCCCATATGTTGCACATGAAGGCCTGGGGAATTGTAGTAAGACATTCCAGCTCTAGTCAGTGAAGTTGGTGGTGTGAAACCAACCGTGTGACTTGCATATGACAGACCTAAAATTGTTAAAACAAGGTAACATCAACATTCTCATTTGGTATTAAAAACTAAAGTGTCAGGGTTTTTTTAGATTTTTTGGTTCGGATTCAATGACAGTCTAAAAACTGGTAAGTGCTGCAGATTAGACATCTAGAAAATATTAATTGTACTGAGAAGTGTGATGCAAATTTATTTTCTTTTCCTGTAGCATACTACCATATGTTTCAAACATACATTACACAGTGTTAAACATAACTTTTCACTTAAGATAAATGGTGGAAGGCTCCAACAGTAGCTCAGTTCCAGTCCGTAAGTATTGCCATTCATCATTCCACGTCTCCAGAGAGGAAATGGCTCCCTGAACTACATACAGTCTGAAGAAGCAGAGAGGTTGTGCCTGGAGAAGCCATCTAGCTCTGGGCCACAATGAGGTTCCACAGAAAAACTGCATGTGGGCAGCTCCTCCAAGGCATACCAGATCTGCACCGAGGCTTCCTCCTCTTTTGCCTCAGGGTTTTAAAGACCTTTGGGGTTGGGAAATTAAAACATGCTGGGAAACGTTACTAGCTGGACTAGGCTAGCAAATAACATTTAAAATGACAACTTGTTTCACCTACATTAAGGAAAGCCTAATATTCGAAACTGCAAATATCTCATTCTTTCATCTAAGTATTTCCTTTTTGTAAGAACTCAATTATAAAAATGCAGAGTTCCTGTATAGCTCTATTTAACCAAGGAAAACAGAAAGAGCAACTGCCAAATGCTTCAAGTTCACACCTTAAAGTGTACTGAACAGTTTGAGTTTCTCAAAAGAGCACATTTTCCAAAACCTTTCGCTTCTTTCTGCTTTCTGACAAAAATATCATAAGGAAGGAGACAGGACTTTTCTCAGCTGTTTACAATTAGACTCAATCAACTGCTTTGGAGAATAATGACCGAAAAACACTTCTGAAGGCCTATTAAACTTTTATAACACCACACGGGATTTAAAAGTTTTCACACTTCAACACTAAACCAATACAGAACAGTGTCCCTGCACCAACACCCAGCATCGTCCCTGACTGCATGCACCTATGTTTCTGCCTACAAGAGATGAGACAAGATCTCGGGGAGAAAACAGAACAAGCCTCAGATCACTGCTGAAGTCACATAAACAAACAGACTCCCCTTGCTTCCTTCAGTTGTTTGATTCTGTTACATCCTCAGTCTGGTGCAAATTACGAGTTACTCTAATGGAATCCCTGCCACTACAGAGTAACAACAAAATTAATCTGCCTTTTGACGACACAATCTAATTATCTGTAGAGCATGTGTTATATTTAAGTGCTTTTGTAAGCACAAGGATAGAAACAAGTCAATGTTCAGGGAGGTGACATAGTAGCCAGTCAGAGGTAAGAGCCTAGAAATAATGGGCAAAACAGAGACACCTTTGTAATGTGACAATTTTGAACTACTTTGGGATAATCCAGCTCCACAAGCTTGACAAATTCAAGTCTACATGGCAGCCAAAGAAGCGAAACCAGAGCAGTGCATATACATTCAAGGTAGCTCATCTCTGCAGCCCCAAACATCTATCTAGCCTAGCTGCAAAGCACAGAACAGTTTATCTACACTGAAGACTAATTGGTGATTAAAACAACTAATCCCCAGCTGTCTAGGAGTAGCAGTAATTACACTATCTTCAAAGTTCCATGCACTGTGCTAGAAATCTCAGCAGTATCTCAGCTTCAAAGAGTCTTCAAAAATAGTATCCCAAGCCATGCAGGCACAAAAGACTCTGCGATTCACAAGCCAGAATCTGATCCATTAAACCTGACCAGCTATCCATATGAAGTTAGAGCATTTCTAACTGGTTACAAATTCTGTTTCCACATAATCAAGGCACATCATTTCCCATATGAAACATGCCAAGTCATACAAATACTGATGCAACATACAGCTGTTTAATTATTCAGTGCTGATACTTTTGACATCATCTTACTGTACTACTTTAGATACAAAATACTGTCAAAAATTATTTCTTTTCATCCATTACTGCATTCATATATCCCAGACAGCTCTACAAAATTCCCTATTGATCTCATTAGCTCTCTAACAAACTGCTGCTTCTATTTTTCTGAAGTCTGAAACTTCCCAACTGCTGGTATTAATTAATCAGATGAAAAGGAGATTGATGCAGCTGCTCGTGCAGACGGGCTAGCCTGGAACATTTACCATATCAGAATTTCCAAACTCATGAACTCTCTTAGAAACAATAATTTCAGCTGTGCTTCGGAGTGTGTTTCAGCATCCCCTGTCTGTGGGATAAAATTCCCACTCCTGTATCAACTACTGATGGGAAGTAAAGCCCACAGGGAACAAGGAATGCGATTCAGTGACAGTGTAGGAATAAATGGACAGAGTTCTGCACTGCCACATCAGCATCTAAACAGGGTGCATTGCTAAGTAATGCAAGCCGCAAGCCTGTAAGTGAGCAGGTAGCTTGTCCCACACAGAGCTGGGCTATAACCCCGTGTGACTGCAGATCCAACCTGCAGCTGGATACTGCACTGTCATAAAGGCTGCACACACAGAACCACCAATGCCCAGGCGTTACTCCAGAGCAGCTGTTGGCCGACTACACTTCTGTACACACAGTTACAGGAAAGGGATAAGAAAACACCTATCATTTTCTTGGTAACACACCCTGCAAAGCATTGAAAGTCAAGTCATTTGGCTCATTTCAGAAGTGCAAAACCTTCTGAAAACTCATAGTCACACTGCTCATCTCTAACACCATAACATGGCTTACGGCCATAGCTGGTTTTCATACATGCAACACCTGGATGAAAACTGTTTATAGTCCTTTGAGAAACCACAGTCAACCTTGAAAATTAAAGGATCTAAAGACATTTTATATGTTCTAGCAGACCTGTGTAATAAAATGTCTCATTCCCACCTTCTGTCAACACAGAGCACATCTCATCTGCCCAGCAGGTTCTAGAGGTGAACGTGGGAAAGCCGGGCACGCACGATTCACTTCTTTATGTACAAGGTGTTTGCGAGCACCATGTAACACCCACTGCCAACAGCTTCTAATGAATGCCCAAGTGCAATTTTAAGGGATTTTAAATTTCAGTCAATAAATGTGTTAGTAACACAAATGCATTTCACTTGACTTAAAATACATTCAGTAATTAGAAACTCAGAAAACGTTTGTTTGCCTCTGTTATGCAAAGTATGTGAGACAGGAATTCTTAATTTTATAGTTATTGTTTAATCATAGAAAACAGCAGAAGTACAAAAGCCATTTCTCTACTGAAGAGAAATGAAAATTTACTTTCTTCCAACATGTTCAAGATTAAACTTTTCTAAGAAGTTTTGCTCCAGAGCACAATAGCAGTGTCATTATTAGTTCTTCATCAAACTCTAGAAATCCATTTAAATTATGTGTCCTGTTGTGCAACTTGTGTGGGAAGGGAAATAAAAAAAAGACAGCAAGAGAGAAAAAGAGAGCAAAAAAGAAATAAAGTTCAAGTGATAGCTATTTAACTGATCTTCAATATCTGTCCACAGATCTGAAATACAGAATATCTGGTCACCATCCAAGAACATGCTGCACTAGAAGACACCTAAGGCAAAACTATTCTTGC
This sequence comes from Aleadryas rufinucha, assembly GCA_013397815.1. Lineage (NCBI taxonomy): Eukaryota > Metazoa > Chordata > Aves > Passeriformes > Aleadryas > Aleadryas rufinucha. Next base: position 390,778 of record VZTH01016211.1, read on the forward strand.
ATTTATGATGCAGGATTTTTTCTCCAAACTAGCTTTGAAAGGCTACTGACCTAAATATATTAATATATTAATAGGGCACGTTACTATGTGATGCATACAATAATTTTAGAAACTGGGTTAAATATTTACCAGGTGATATAGGTCTGCTAGAACTTGGTGAGGGTGTATAAGGGATAGGACTGGACACAGTGCGAGGTCTTAATCCTTGTGCAGACATCTCATTAAAATATCTAACAAAAAAAGGCAAAGAATAATTAGATCAAACCTTTTAAAATGTGCCATGTTTTAAATGTTTCACTGTGATTTTTTCAATTCCCAGAAGAATCACATTAGGAAGTCATGACAGGAACTCTCGTCATTGCTGACACTGGCTTAACTTTCCATGGAAACAGCTGGACTTATCTTAGGCATTTGCAGTTAACACCGTATGAGTTGCATATTATTAAATAGTACATACTAAGGTCAGAGATATCAACCATGTCCTCCAATCTGACCCATTCTACATTCTTGCACTTCACACATCATTTCTACATTGAACTCAATAGCTTGGCTGGCTGGAGTGTATCTTCCAGAAAGACATTCAGCACTAATCTGAAATAATGAAAAAGGGGGAAGAAATCATTAAAGTACTATTATTTTGTTCCAACAGCTGATCAGCCATAGCATTAAAAACACGTCCTGTTTCCTACTTGAACCCCTCTGGTCTCAACATTTAGGTATTTGCTTATCCTGTCTTTTGCCACTGGAAGAGAAAGACACTTTCAGCCCAAGACTGTCTCACTAAAGGTACTTTTAGGCTGTGTTGCAAGACACCTCCCACACTTCACTAGGATAAACTGAACAGATCAGAACCTGAGGCGAGGCATTTTTCCCCATCTGTAATAATTTTAGTGATATTTATTTGTCCTTCATTCACTGACTGCAGTGAAGCTTCTTCACAGATATCAAGTGCTATATAAAAGGATAAAAATAATACCAATTGCTCCTACTTGCCACTTACTGTTTTCATCTCAAAAGAGATTTTATGGGGTTTTTTTCCCACAGCACTATGCTGGCAGTCTCAGGTTAAGTTGCTTAGGCACTCTCCCCTTAGATTTTTCAGTCCCTCTCTAGATTAGAGTCCCTCCTGCTCACCATGTGGTTGTAAATCAGTGCACGTGGGTTTACATTATTAGATTCAGCTGTGTTTCTTTACTGGACACAGCAAAGCAGCAGGCAAAATTAGCTACCTAACAGCCCTTTGACTCTTACTTGTCTCCTCTTCTACCACTGTGTTCTCACAAGTTCTTAGTAGCTGCATTTATTTCCCCATCATAAAAAAAACCCAGTAATGTGGAACAGCATTAAAATTACTCCTATTTGATGGAAGTCACAATGACTACTTTGAGGCCTGTTCATAAACTATTTGAAACATATTTTGATACTGCATCTTGCTGCTTCTTAACCAGGATATTCAGAGTTAACAAGCCACATGCTCTAACACAGGCAGTACGCTTAACGACACCAAAGCTGGTTTGAATTTGGGTAGACCAGGTAATAAAAGTAGCTGCAATGGAGAACAACAGAAAACTAACAAACTGACAAATTAGGGTTTCATTAAATAGACAAGTTTTTAAAGAGCTATCAGAGGCAAGGTTAGTGACACTGAACTAAGCTCCCTCTGCAACACACCGTAACTTCCAGTGCAGACCAGTGTGTGTGTGTGTGTGCGTGTGTGCGTGTGTGTGTGTGTGTGCGCTCCAGCAAGGCAGCATCTCAGTGATTTAATCCCCTTGCATTCTACACAAACAGAGTTCCCTGTAAGCCACCCCCACTGCCTGGCTCAGGTGATGTGCAACAGCAGCACACCATTAGCATGCATCCTGCTTTCAGGTATTACCCTGCTGCTCCAAAGAACAGGATGGAGGATTGAGAAGACAAAGCTATTGCTACTCTGGAGAAAGAGGTTTTGGGAGAGCTGTGTATTTTGCATTCAGGAAAGCATCTCTACCTACCCTCAGCTACAAACAATAATTATCATCAGCTAACAGAATGCAACTGAAAGAAATGGATATCTGATCCACCGCCATCATCATTTTTATCAAGATGTAAGCTGACAAAAATTGACATTTTAAAATCATTACTGCACATAGTTCCACAAGTATTTTGTCTTCTCAGGCTAACCACTAAAGCCTGCTGTGTCCATCACTTTGCTTTGTATTACTTACACTGCAAATACCTGATTTGGAGTTATTCTGCCAGGCCTTTGTCATACCAAAAAAATCAAACATGACAATTTCTTAGAAGTACAGAATAGTTAATCAAATTTTCCTGCATTTCCCCGGTTACCACTACTTACAAGTGGGTGATAAAAAATTATTAGGATGCTCTACAATTTTGGATTCATACTGGTAATTCACACAGATTTAGATTTTGACTGTACTTCCATTACACTGTAAATAGTGGAAGAAAATATAAGCCTAATAAGAAAAAATTCTGAACTCAAAATCCTGTATTTCTAACAATTTAATTTATATAGCATTCGCTCCATCTTAATACCAGATGCTAATGCAATAAAGGTCAAGTTGTCTTAGGGTTTCATTAAAATGAACACACTACTTTGAGCTTTAAGGGTACTCCTTGACAAAAAATATCTGGTACTTTGTTTCTGGCAAATTACATCTTTTAACAAATATATTGATGACCCAAGAAGAAATGTCTCAGTATCAGAAGAACACACAGCACAGAGTCACTTTTTTAGTTATTCTAAAGGACCACTATAAATCCAAAAATAATATAAAACAACACAACAAAATAATGAGCATTTGGTAAGACATAAGAGTGTTTTATTCAAAATGTACTTAAAATCGTCTTTCAAGATATAACACTGTCATATTTCTATGATGTGAGAAAACACTAAAAGGCATGATATAAAACCATGAAAAACTTGAGACTATCTGTAAAGTCAGGGCAAGCAAAGCAGCTTGCAATAGAGAAAAAAAAAATCAAGGATGTTGTGGTTTGGACATCAAGAACAACCCAACAGTTCTGGAAATGCTTCCTCTCTCAAAGGCTTTACACAGTGTCCCTTTGTATCTGGCTGAACATATTTTACTTTCTGCAAAGGACAAATCAGCCCCAAGTAAAGGTGATGTCCCCACCGCACAGAATTCCTTGTAGTTACCAAGTTAGGGACAAAACAAAGGTGTTGTGATCAAATTATCCTGATTCTCAACTCCACAGCTGTATTTATTTCAATATATATTAACAAAACCCTAAACAATCTTCAGATATAAATATTTTCTTCCTCACTGCTAAAACTAATGCAATTTCTATACAACTTTGATATAATTCCTGGACTATGCTGAAATTTGATATGTATATTAAACCCACATACAAGTTACTTCCATAATTATCCTATAAAATTCCAAAAGTAGTATAAATACTGATAAATAAGTCCAACACATCTGGATGGTCAAAATTATACAAACCTTTCATCGTCCATTTCTAGGCTGGATTCACTTTCTGACAGTTGTCTGCAGAGAGCTTCCCTACGTTCCATTTCCCTCTGTAATTTTCTTTGAAGTCTCAAGTTCTCTTCTCTCATATGTCGCTCCTCTTCTAAATATTGTGCCATCTTCTCTGAATCTGAAATTCATCATTTTGCTACATGTTGATTAAAATTCAATTTCTCAGGCAGCCAAATACGTTGTGCCTAATTTTACTCCAACACTTCAAGATGAAGGTGTAGAAAATGCTCAGGATAGATCACTGAAAATTTCCACCTCTAAGGCATTAGTTCAAAGCCTAATTCAGAACAGTAGCTACTAAAATAAACTATTCCTTGACATCAAGTTTGAAAATAAAATGTAAGAAAAATAAACAAAAAACCACCACCATGAACCAAAAGTACTTCTTTAAATAAATTTGAAAAGAAAGAAAAAATTTATTAAGAAAGCATTAGTAAACATTAAGAAAAAATACTGTTTCCTGCTCCACTAAAATAATACTATTCCACATTTACAAAGATTTTCCTGCAACACACAGAAGAAATTATTTTACAGGTGTATTTTCAGTTTGAAGGAGGAAGCACAACACAAGTTCTGAAACTCCAAACTCAAACTTGTATTAAAATTGCCACCTTATATATATTCTACAGCACTCTTTCAATTACACATCTTATCACAGAAACTGTCCAGCAGAACATGTACCAATATTAAAATATTAATATCAAAATCATATTCAATTTTAATGTTAAAAATCAACAGGAGGTTTACTCTGTACATCAAAGGGCAATTTGAGTTGTCAATTCCTAACAAGTTCAGCAAACATCACTTAAATGGTCTGGTATCACAGATTATTTAACGTGATAAAGTCAAATTACGAAAAGCTACAAAGTTCTGTGACAGATTACTTAAATAAAATGGAATATATGATGAAGACTTATGACACACAGTGTATTTAGTGAGATTTTGTAATGTTTGATCAAATTTACAGTTAAATCCCTGACATTAAGAAAACTGAAATCGATTCTCCACACTTTGTCATCACTCCTTTATGCAGCAACCTTCAAGGAAAAGGATATTCCTGTTTTAGAAACCTATTCCCAAACTATTAACAACATGATTTATCTCTCCTCTGTGGAAATATCACTTTTAAATGTAACATCGTCACTTATTTTACACTATTATCATACCAAACCAGTTCCTAGAAGTGCTTCAGAAATAAAAAATGGAATATAAGTATCAGAATTTCATAAGCAGATTTCATTAAGTACTTAAGAATAATACTAGAGGTTCTCTGATGGCCATGTGTTGCAAACATCAATCTGAAAACTGTATTTCAGTTTCATTTGCTTGCAAGCCATCACATCCACCATTCCTACCAGCTCTGCTATTTGTATTGCAGTTCTGCTTAACCTGCTCACAAAGGGAGAGAGTCCTTTTAAACCTAGCTCTTATTTTCAATGAGAATTTGACTTGATATGCTTTCAATTTTTTTACTCCAAATCACAGCAGTTCAAAAAGAAACCACTTAAAAAATAGAGGACACTTGAAATGAAATTAATTAGGCTGGATTTGCACAAAGAGTACTTTAAATCTAAGGCCTTGCTCTTGTTCTGAACTTTAGTAAGTGAAGGCTGCAGTGCAGAATTTGCAAGTACAAAGATTAGCTGTGCTTATCTTCTTTTAACAGCCACAAATTATTAATGCCACAAACTTGAGCACAAGGTCTCTGTAAAAGAGCACTCTTGATCCATCATCTGTCTTGAAGGAAGGCTGCTGCCTCTAGCAAGCTCCTTCTCTAAATGGAGGCTGAAATACTCCAGTTAGCCTGGCTGGCCAGAGTGGGAGGATATTGCCTGTTCTGCATTTGCCCAAATTCCTCTGGCCATGTGGTGAGGTACCTACTCACTCACCAACCGTGGTGTAATGCTACTGACTCGGAATCAGGCAGAACTGCTGACTCTCAGACAGAAATTATAGATTCAGCAGGAAGGAATGAAGGACTGGCATTGCAAAGTCCAAGGGAAGGTGCCAGCAGCCTCCTGGCAGCTGAGCCTACGTGCTCAGTGCACAGCCTCTTCCTGGGCAGGCAGGGCAAAACACAGGCCCCACTGCTGGGCAAGGGGCCCCAGCCCTGCACAACAGGAACATGGTGACTTCTGCACAGCTCTTTATGCTTCAAAGCCATCTTACAGCGGAAAGGACACAGTAAATTACTGCTGCTAAACTGTGAAACAGCTGCCTCAGGTTGTCACAATCATTAGCAAGTGCAATTCTTACATACAGCTGACCTTTACTTTGCTAGCTCTTAATTCTTTTGAGTAATTATCAATTTGCAACGTGACTCCTACAAAGTAGGCCATAAATATGTTTTGAAAAATTAGTATGTTGAAATACTGCTAAGTTTCTGAAAAAAAAAGATAGATACATCTTTTTCTGGCACGAAATGTTCAAGGATTATTTTTTGATTCTTTCAGACATCCTTTTAGTAAAGCTAAAGAACCCCCTAAACTACAGTATAAATACATCAACAAGCAGTAACACTGCAATTATGAAAATGCTGTCATCCAAACCTGCCCCATGTTTTTCCACTTCCACCTTAAATTCAAATGCAAGAAAGCACGTATAAAAATCTTACATTGCACAAACCTCAGAAGATTTGAAACAAGTTGTTTACTCACGCTGTAACTGTGCAGCTCTCAGTTGTTTCTTTAACCTCTCCACTTCATTCTTTAAAAACCTGATATGTCTCATCATATTTTCTGGAGAGTCTATCTCCATTGATATGTCTCTGGGTGATGGTGGAGCAGATACCGGCTGGTCCAATTTCTCCTGCAAAATTCTACATGAAAAATAGTGCAAACTTTACCTTAAATTCTAATGAAAAGAAAACCTCTTATATCCCCCAGAAAGCCATTGCAAGGATTCTAACAGGTATGTAGGATTTATTTTAACTACTGTTTTGGGGCAGATAAATTTGGGAGAAGTGATAATGTTTAGTCTTTAACTCAAAATAAGAAAGGTAAAATTTGTTGTCCTAGTACAGAGGAATTTTCTAACATATTCAGACACTGACATTCCCAAATATTACTACATATGGTTCTGGAAAAACAAATTCTAGACTATAAATAGTTATCTCTGTTCTGCACTCAAACGCTACTTATCACACAAAATTTTTGCTAAGCAAATTCATTTAATCTCTTATGAGTTTTTACATTTATCTTCTTAGAGAAAGGAGACACAGTGAAGATTAATGATGAGTAAAGTATGTCAGTGGTGAAACACACGCTTTTCTGCATTTCACCACTACCAAAAGAATTTCATAGACATTTTCTGAAGGGCAGTCAAATAGACTCCCCCTTTGTATTTTAATTTCCAAACACAAAGGTATTAAGGTGTTAAATATAATCGAGGTTTCAAACACTTCAAATAACTGATGGTAAATTCAGGAGTAATGAGCTTCTGTTATGAAATAAGCACATGGTAGATATTATAGTTTCTAAATGATGGTTTCTGGAGGTAACACAGGAGTATTTTCCAGCCTGAAAGCATGAAACTTCAAAAGGAACATGCTGATAGGCCAGAACCAACTCTGCCCTGAGGAGCAGGGACAGCACCATGCAAGCACAACCTTTTGCATGGTGTAATATTTATGGGTACCATACAAAGTGTACTAAAGCAGGGTCTGACTCCACCACAGCTCCTCGTAGGAAGGGGCACAGACTGAGATAAATCAAACCACAAATGGTTTGCCATAAAGAAGGCTTTAAATCTAAGATACACAAAAATCCTACCAAAGGCTCATCCTGCTATGGATTTACCACTGCTGAGTATCACATGCAGCTCTTCAGAGCACCTTGCACACAGCAGGGCTCTGTAAAATAAAACTACAAAACCTGCAGCTCATTCAGGCTCGAGTGTTTTCTGAGGCCCCAGCCAAGATTCAGAGGGTCACACTAACGTAACAACATTTAAACACATAAAAAAATAAGGTATTAATAATCACTAATCATTATTCTCTCCTACTTCCTCTTCAAACGGAGTTCTTGTATTATAACAATTAAGAGATGGTTGCTTTCATATATATTTTTAATTTTAGCTGTTCCAGGAATATAAAGAGTCACTGTGTTAACTTCTACTAAAGAAGCATTGGGAAGTCTCAATGATATGAGTGCACACCACTGTGAAAAAGCTGAAGTTCTTTTTAAGCAGACAGGGAAAAAACAAGAGCTTCTCATATAACAAATACTGTAAAATACCATGAATCTAAAGCTGACTGCAAACAAGGAGCTTTAGAAAGAGGCTATCAGCAGTTGAAATAATTCAGTAAATTCCTTCAAGCTTTCCCAGGTAATTTCTTATACTGGTTAATTTTATCTGCTTTAAGCAATCAATGATGTGGCATGACGCAAAGAAGGCACTTGACAACTGCTTCATCTTCCAGGTTTTCACAGATCAGACACCTCTTGTGGGACAGAGCTGAACATATTTAATCCAGAACATGATGTATTAAAAACCTCTCCCATAGCAACAAGCGCACTGCAACAAGACAAACCGTTTTTCTGCTTCAAGCTTATCCATCCTCTTCCAGAGACGATTCACTAGTGCTTCTTGTTCCTGTTCCAAAGTATTTTCAAGGTCAATCTTCTCACGTCTTAGCTGGAGAGGAAAAACAATTAGGAAAAATGATGGGCATGAATTTTTTGCAAAGAACTGTCATTAGGAAAACTCCAACAACACCATTTTACATAATGCTCTACAGGAGCAAGGAGAAGGGGAAGAAGAGACAAAATTAAGGCACAATGCACTGGAAAAATCAAGAGATTCAGTAGTTGCACAGTTGTTATCTCCTTAACACAAGTTTTTCCCAGAGAACTTGTCTCTGGCCAATAAGGAGGAGCATGAACCCTGGACATGCAGGCACTGATGACATGACAAACCTATTCAAAGACATCTATTCCATGAATCTATGAAATTCAAACTGAATTTACTGTTCACTACACCAACATTAATTCTTTCAGAAAATTTTAGACTTTTTTAGTGGAAGAATCATAGTTAAATAATCCAGAAATGGAAGAGAAGCCATGTTTGCCGTGTGTTAGATAAAGGACATAACAAAAACAGTAAAGAAAAAATTATGTGAACTGCTTTAAATGTTACTGTATCAATCCTTATTAGCAAAACAAATGTAATTCTGTCCTAGCAAAGGCTTTATAAAAGTAAAAGCTTAACTTGACAGTAATCATGTTTATTCACTGTGTGAACAAACATTCTTGATTCTACTATGAGTTAATAAAAGGTATAAAGTAGAACCTTCTACTCTAAAGTCAGTAAAAGAAAATATAATGTAGACTCACGCATGAAGAAACCTATTATTAGTGTTTCAGTAGAAATACAATGCAAGTATAGAGGAGAATATTAAGAGGCACAGCTGATCTTACTCAGTAGCAATGTAGCTGAACTGAAAAAGTTGGCAATAATGAAATATTTGGGAACAGATCGACACATTTACAGGTGGAAAATAGCATGGAAGCATTTTTCCCAGCCAAACCTTAATTAAAACCACTTTTCTGCTGGGCAAATAATCTCACATTAGATAATGGAAAGACTGAAAACAGAATTAAACAATTTCCATTTACTACACCACTGGCTGAAGGGCTATTGCAGCATCTAAATCTGTAAACTATTAGTGCTAACCACTAAATTAATACTGCGAAAAACCCAAACAAAATATAAACTTACACACTTCATGCACCAGTGCAAATTTAACAAATGTACAACTTTCTCCTTTAACGGTTAGAGGAATTAGTTACTGTGAGCAGAAGCAGACATATGTTGATGAGTAATAGGGAACATACTTAGAGAAACACTGTCTAGCAAACCTTTCCATGTCTGAGTTTCCAGATGCACATTAACAGCTCAAGGAACATAGATTTCAATAAAAGAGAAGTCAGAAGCAACATGCTTCAGCCTCCCCACGAGGATGAGAATTTGGATCCTGACCAACACTGCACTGCCCACATGGCTGGAGGTGGAGTGGTAGGAAAGCAAAGGGCTCAGCCCCAGGAGCATAGGGCACTCTGCCTCAGGGCTCCTTAGCCAGTCTGGCCAATGCCTGGGGCTGGGAACATCCAGAGGGAAGAAACTATGGAAAACGTCCTCACAATCTGCACACTGTACTTCCACACTACCAAAACCGAGATCTCCACTACACTGCACAGCTATCTAGATAATCACATGATGAAAAAAGTGTGAAGGCAGATCATGATCTCTGCAGCAATGGTTTTTGCAACATTTCAATGCAGCATGGCTTAGACTCACCTATTCTTAGTCTTTTTACAACTATGTTTTGATTCAGCAACAAAAAAACCCACTAGAACATACAGGTAAAAAGAAATCCCTATCTTTTAATGGTAGGAAGAAGAGCACACTGGAATTTAAAGACCGATTAAATTATTTATAAGCCTGGATTTGAAAAATCTAAGATTACATTTAGTATTATAGCAACCATCACCAAGGCAGTGGAGTCCATTAATTATAAATCTGCATGTAGGTGAGCGTGCACAATGGCAAAGCCAAACCATCAGCAACAATATACAAACAAGCCTTGTGTTGCGCCCTGAAGCTGCTCTGACAAAGAAACTGTGTCATGAAACAGATCTAGAACTCCACATTTCCAGCAATATGAAAACATACTGGAAACAAGGGTCTTCCTTTCCTGGTCATGAGTGTTGTGCTAGTTTCTCCCACTGTCAGGATTTCAAAGATTGAAGGAAGAACACCTTGAATGGCACCTACAGCAGAAACAACTGCAGCACCCTAGTCAGAGCTGTGAATTCAGAGAATTGGTGTATTTGGCTTGGTACTAGGTAGTTTCAGGTGTACTTTGAAAGGTACTCCAGACAACGAATTTTTTAGAAATGTGGTAATATTCTGAACTAAAATAAGCAGGATGGGATTATATTCAGGACCAGGACAGCAGCTCTGTCAATACTAGTGTCACTCTACATGGGTTCACAGTCACATTCCAATTAAACATCACTTAATTTTGCCCATTAAAACAGCAAAATGAGGAAGCAATGCTTGCTTTTCAGACCTTAACCTTCCCTTCAGAGGAAGAGTAAAATTCCTTTTAACCCTCCTCATCACCCACTTGTGTTTCTTCTCACTCTCTTTCACATGTGCACTCACTTTACTCCAAAATGCAGCTAAAATATCCATTGTATTGTATTCCTGTATCATTGCTTTGTCAACTGTCTTGCCAACTTATTAACAAGCACAACTGTTCTCTCCTGAAATGGAGGTCTTCCAAATCAATCAAAGTTGAATATGCTGATCTCTGCCTACACCCACTGTCCTAAATTTCACTTCTCTGCTTCTCATCTCCACCTTGCCCTTGGTAGCTTTAATTTTGCTGCTTTCCAAGAAGATCTTTCCCAAAGATTTTACACATCTCATGGACTTCTAAAGCAGGCATAGGAGATGATTATCAGCAGTTTAGTTGTTATTTCTCATCTCCTAACTGCATCAATTCTAGTTTCTCACTATACTGTATGAAAGAGGAAACCAACTAAAGAGAGTAACAGCAAGACTACACACACTTGGCCTCTGTAGGGCCATACTGACAGCTATTTATTTCCTATCAAACCCACTGAACTGTAACACAGAGTATTATTGCTCGTTTTAACTCAGCCATTCAGTTAATGAAATAGTCACATGCTGCAAATTTCTTCACCATTTGCCTTCAGAGAAGAGTGCTCTGCTGACTTCAAGCTGACTTAAGACATTATTCCAGGTCACATTTGAACCCTAAGATCCAACTTAATTTTTCATTACGGAATAATATTCTATGCAACCACCACTGCCACAAATCAGCTACCTACTGATCACCTGTGGCACAAGCAGTTCAGATGAAAAAAAGCAAAGGAGGATGAAAGAACACAAAGCATAGATAATTCATGTTCCCTATTTTAAAAACAGCAGTTTAGTGAACAGATGCTGTAATTATCTGCTCATTGATTAGTGACAGATCTCAGTGCAGCCCAGCTCAAAGCATTGCAGGAGTCCTCCTTCCAAGCCCCATTTAACAGGTGTTCTGAAGGTTGTTTTGCAGATCATGGCAATCCCTCTTCCTTAATTCCCTCTGTGTGCAATAAAGGCAACATGGCTCTCCTCACAACTTTGGGCTGCTTCTTGCTAGGCACTGCCCATTGCCCCACGGCTGCTGCCTCAGCCGGTTATTAGCACAATCAGCATTTTTAATTTGTGTGAGGGAGGAAAGCATGCTGAAGCCCAAAGTAACCTGAGATTTACTCTACCTTACTGTGAGAGAAAACAAAGGCATATGGTGAATTACACATAAATACACATAGAATTTCTAAGCAAGCCTGACAGCCAAATTTTAACATCTTCTCAAACAAAGTTTTCAAAGCCAGATAGTGAAAGCCTTTGTGCATCTACGCTTTTTGAACAATGTATCGTTGATATTTAGAAGTAGCAACAAGTTTCAAATTTTATGATTTCACAAGTCTGTCTGTCCAGAACAATGAGACAAAATAATACCATGAATATTTCAGCTGTGGCTCATGCTAACATTTCAAAGACTGCAACAGCTTAGTATGTTAAGCTTACTTTGCATTTTGATTAAGTGGCAGCCACCACCACCTTGTGGCTAAGAGAGTTATTTCAACCTCATGCTGATTTCCATGCTGGGTAAGGATTTGTTGGCAACTAGGTACTCCTACCTTTTTATTTTTCAATTTGTTTCATAGGTCTCTCCATACAGAATGTTACCATGAGAATCAAGAGAACTCACCTGATCATTTAGGTAGCCATTAACTAATTTTTTCATGTTAACAGAAAAAGGAGAATCATACAAAACTGGTAGCTGCATTTGCAGAAGTCACTGCTGTCCAGCAGACATGAAGGCCCACAGAAAGGCTACTAAAAGTCATAATGGCAAAGAAAAAACCAAAAAAACGAATCCAAGTTTCTCATAATAAATGATGTTACTTTTCTATTGCTTTGAAAGTTGAACTGACTTTTCTTTAGTCTCAATACTGCCCAGTTTCTTACATACTTAAAAAAATTAAGTCAAATCTAAAACAACAGAAGAACTTGGTTTTTTCTCAGTCACATAATGGTGAAATGAAGGAGTTACCTGCTCCAGGGTGAGCTGCTTTGAAATTGTATCATTTTCCAGTTTTTTAATCTTCTTCATCAGTTTGTTCACTTGAAATTCCTGTTCCTGTTCTAAATGCTGCTCCAGTTCAGCTTTCTCATGTTGCAGCTAAAAATTTAGAAGATATGTAAATATTTTAAACACACAAATAAAAGCATGAACTTAGGCACCTTTTAAACATTTATTTACACATTTATTCCTACTGCATGTTAAATTTTCTAGCGATGCTTCTCAAAAGACTTCAAAATGCACAACCCACCCAACAGCCCTTCAAAAAGGAGTACTTTAAACTGTGCTGCATATTTACGAAGCAGATAAAACTACATTTCTAATTATTGAACTAAGTCAAATCAAAATATGTTATTTGCTATATATAATTTATTATAGACATTTCAAAAGTAAAAAATCTATCATAACGTTCACAAAATTTTAATCTAAATGCATCATCTCAAGAGCACCCAAAGTACAAAATGCAGGTCTTAGCAGTTCCTTCTCTCAGGCAGCTGAAAGCTGAAAACCATGACTGAACTCAAACTAACGAAATTGCTGTGCAACAAGTTTACAAACAACAACAACAACAACAATTTAATTTCTATTCCTATGCTATCAAAATCAAACTGTTCAGATGACATAAAAATACTGGTTATTTCAAATCAATGTTATACATTTTCTTAATACTGAAGGGAATTTTTTTCATTTAGTATGACCAATGAAAAAAAACCCTTTAACTCTCAAGGCTCTCAAGCAGATAGAAACAAAAAAACACCCTCATTTTAACATGAAGCATGGCTTGGAGTAGAGTACCTCTGAGACAGGGATCCAAATCTTCCTGTGGATAAAACAGTGTGACTAGCACCATGGTACAAACACGTGAACCTGACTCAGGGAACAGCAAATGTCACCAAAAGACAATGTGTAATTACATTGTGTTCTGACCATCCACTGAAAATTGCAGGCACCTTTTCCCACCTGCTTATTTTATTTTCTGTGCCAGTCCTTCTGGCTAGCACATAACAATCTGTAAGATCACAGTGTTTAAATGCGTGAGGAGAACCTGAGGAAAGGGAGAGAGACTTCGCAGTCATGGACACAAATCAAGGTTGCTGGATATATACAGTGAAGGAATATACTTTGATTTTAAAACAAGCTAAAATTGCTCATTCATTAATTCAGCTCCTTTTGCTGTTATTTAGACACAAAATGGTCTGTGAAGTGCAGCCTGGCAGAGAGATCAGAGCCAAAAGACTCACGGAGGAAGAGCACCAGGCAGACAGCAACTACTTGGCAATACACATATGGGAAAAGTTTGGGGGTTAACTGTGTTTGCAGGGCCTGTCAATGTTGAGATTTTATTTTTCATAATTTAAAATAAAGACCAGAATAGAAAACTCTTAGCATAGACAATGGTGGCTTCATCTTACAAAGAGGAAGAAAAATATTACTAACACCCTCAAAATACCTGAGTGGTGTCTGTCACTCATATAGAGTAAAATAATTTTTCCCTTTTATTTCTTTTGATCACAAAACCAAACCAAAACAACCAAAATCCAGTTATTCCTGAAACCTTAATGCTGAAGAACAGAATTGCTAACAATGAGAAAATATCCCCTGGTAAAATACAGGTGGATAGTGTTTATTTTACTTAGTAAAGTCAGAGAGTATTTTCCAACTGTTTTTAATTACATGTAATTATAGTAACAACGGTCTGCAGATACACCTGCCAGCTAAAGAGAATGAAAAAAATGTGTTAGAATGTGTCACCTTGATGCCAATGTGTTACAGACCTTGAACTGCAAATGAAAACTGAGAATTTTCAGCTATGTAAGATTAGAGATGGGTTTGGTGCAAGAGAGTGACTAGTCTGAAGTGGGAGTGGGGCTATCAAACACAAAGCTTAGCAGCAGGAGCGTGTGCCTTAGTGCACTTAAGTTCTAAACAACTATGGGAATACTCTCTCTGCAGAAACAAGTGTCCTGATACAATGCAGGACCACATTTACCTTCTTTCTTTACTGTATGGGCTTACTTCTGGGACAGTGGGAAGTGTTTTTATGAAGTAATGGAGACAAGGGATGAAGTTCCCCCTTAAAAAACCAATCCTCATTTATCCCCCAGACTATGACCTTGTACAGTCTATTTTTAGGTATTCCAGGCCCTCAAAAGCTGTCCACTTCTTCCTTCACTGCATCCTGAAAGTCCAATTTATTAACAATTTTGTATCAGCAGTTTGCCTCTTCTTTATGTCCAGATGTTCATCAAATAAATGATAGATGAGCTGACTCTGTTTATTCCGCACAATCCCATTTGCATCCTTGAGCTGACACATCATATTCTGGAGAGCAGGAAGGGTAATAGCTTATGTTTACAGACTTAAAATTTTTTAAAGAATTGTCAAGAATCAGACTTACATAAGAAACATTTCTGTACAGATATCCAATTACTTCACTTGCCTGACTACACATTATGCTATTATCTTGGTATGTTGTACCATCTTACTTTCAAGAACACATACCTGGACCAATTTGCACTTCCAAAAATACACGGGTGTTGAAAAAAATCTGAATTTCATTTTGAAAAGGACTGGTGCACAACTTAAAGTAACTGACTTTGTAAGATCAAACAATACTAAAAATAAATTTCTCTTTGGAGCAGCCTTGTTTCACAAAAGATTAATTTTTAAGGTTTACTACTTTCAGTTTCAAAACAGTAATTCAACACGTACGTGTCCACCGCTGCAAGAACAGAGCCTGCATCAAAACGCTTCTAATGACATTCTGCAAAATACTGCTACCATTCAATGATGACCAAGGATTGAGGATGCTATAAAAATATTGTTCCAAGCTTTCCAGAGACTTCATCAGGTAAAAAAAATATAATTACATGAAGTACACAGGAAAATATAGTAAATGTATATAAGGCTTATAAGAAGTTTGTCAAGGATGTATGTGATAAAAAGCTTTTGTTTACTATAAGATCTCCGTTGAGATGCATGTGCTCCTTCATTCCTGCAACATCCAAGCTAGAAAATTAATAATTATGCTAAACAAAGGAAATTTATCTAATAAAATTGTATATTTATTCATCTGGCTTGTACGCGCAGTGAAAGTTACAGTTATAAAAAGGTATTATTAAGCAATGGTATGGCACCAGAAAGACAGTATTATTCCAGTAGAAATACCTTCTTTTACGTGCTACTGTGTCTGTTTAGACTCAGTCTGGCATATAGTAAAAGGTTTCAAAATTAATTTCTTATGATATTGCAGACCGGATGTCAGTCTGTGTTTTACAACAGTAATGCACATGGTGCTGAACTGGGAGATTCCTGCTGGCTGTACGGAGGAGCACTGCAGCTCTGGCAGGCAGCTCCCACATTTAAAATGTTTTAACATTCTGGGAGCTCATTCCAGAGGCCAGGCTGAATGAGAGGCATAAGCCCCTACAATTGTGACAAACAAAGGTCTGACAAAGCAACAAACACACAGGCACCATGAAAAAAATCCCTCTGCCAGATGGCTTTTAACAGAATAACATGGCAGTAATTTTGACATAGGCATAGAGTTGTAAATACTTAAAAAATTGAGAGAGTGAAAATGAGATGCAGTTGAGCAGAAGTACCTCTCCTCTGTTCCAAAATGCAAAGTTTTAGACAAAACAACAGATTTGTAGGCAATTTTTTCCCTTACTCATCCAAAAGGCAGGAAACCATTTGATGCACAATGTCTGACAGCACGAATGCTGAAAGTTTCATTCCAGGTCAGACCAACATTGCCCGACAAACACAGAGATTAAGAGTTAATCCCAAAGAACAGTGGAGCAACCAACTGGAGACTACTGTATTCCTGGTTAAGTCATCATCCAAAGTCTGCATCTAATTTAACTAGAATTCCCCCCAGAGCAAAGATGCCAAAAGTGGAAGTAGGCATTTATGAGTTCATTATTCTCCTAATAAAGACAGAATTGCTACACTCTAGTGGGTAATGGTAAGTATGGCACTCACAAATCTCAGGAAATTAGAAAAAAAGGAAATTTTAATTATCTTAACTTCCTGGTCTAAAAAACATTAGCCAGGAATGTAGCACTACACCTGTATAGTGGGAAGACTATCTAATTATAGAAATGATATTGTAATAAACTCTAAACTGACCATGTGATGTGTGCCAATAATGCCCTCTTTTCCAAAAAATGAGTTTATTTGTAATATCAGGAGTTTCTCTTCTCCAATTTTTAATCTGTTGGTCTACAAAGGTATAATTTCTAGGATTCATCACTGAAGAATCAAAACCTTCTGACAACAGATAAACTTTCAGAAACCAAAAAACATCAGGTATTCTTTTCAGTTCTTTGCTACTTAAAGAAAATTGCCTGCAACTCATCAATATTCTAATGTCAACTTACTAAGTCCATGATGTGTGAAGAGACAAAAAATAACTTTCATGGAAACATATGGTAATATCCAAATGCTCTCTAATTCTACAGGTAAGCTCTTTAGTGGAAGGGACCACTTCTTCTGTATCATTTATAAGCTGCCAACAACGTTACTGGTGTTTAGGAGAATACATCAATACTCTGGTTTTGTATTTCACAGCAAGTTTATCACATCAAAGACATAATCAAGCCACGAAATGAGATCTGCATTCAGCATACACACAAACAGAAAAATAGTTTTAATATTAAACTGTTTCCTTTAAAACAAGTCCTCCACCCACACTGCAAGTCTTGAGCCACCGTAAAGGTATGAAAAGTCATCCAGAGGTATGGACAACAAAACCTGTTGACCAGTGTAAGGGAAGGGTTAGTAACATTTGTAGCTTATGCCATAAACAGAAACACCACTGGTGCTTATGCACAAGCCACAAAAGTTTCAGCTCTGGCCTTGTGGAGGAGCATGGATATAACCCTTATCTCCTCTGTGCACTGAAGTTTTCAGGTGAACCTCCAAGCAAGAAATTCCATGCCACTTACCCTTCACAGGCACAACCACCAGCACCACCAGCAGCATGTTGACAGCTGTTCTCTTTTTCAAGTTACCTGGGTTATTATTCACACAGACAACAAACTCACAATTTACTTTCAAAAATTGCTACCTAATGGTGCTGAGAGAAATTACACAGCTTCAGGATGAACAATTTGGAACACAGGTGCATTTATAAATTGCCATATTTTAAAATCTTCTGATTGACATAATCATGTTTATCAAAGGCTAAATGAGGCTTACTGCAAGGCCACATGGAATGAAATCTAAGGCTGCAGGTTGAGATACTGTTTAATAAAAACAGGTGGTGGTCAGAATTTTACCTCCATACTCTTGTAGTTACGGCCTATACAGCTTTTTCTTTCAGCAGAAACCTGCGCCTTGCCTGCTGAAAGCTGCATAATCTTTATGGGATGATGCTGAATCCAAAACTGAGGGTTTTCTCCAGATGCTGTATGAAAGGCGTGAATAGCTTCTGTTTTATGTCTGCATTCTGTTTCAGATGCTTCTCTGAATTTTTCTCTCACCAATGAGAATGAAGTTGCACCCGTTAAGGGTTTCCAATGGACAAACAGCACAATGCCCTTGCATTTTTTCATACATTACAATGAGCCAAGTACCTCCTTGGCCATTCTGAGAACAGAAATTTTTCTTTAATTTGTGCCAACAGTCAAAGGTTAGTTTCTGAAAGTCCATAGCAAAAAAGAATAAAAATAATTGTACTTTTAGGTTGACAAGAAATTTGTATTTCTCTTTGGAATGTGTGAACCTATTTTGCATAATTTTCACAATTCAAGAATGCTAAACATAGTTAAAAAAACCTGTTAAAACAATCTCATGAATTCTAGGGAAAAGGCTAAGCATATTTTAAGCAATTACTTGATACAACAATTTACTTGCTGTAGAACTCTGCGGTACAAATTTGTGTGCAAGGTCATTATATGACTTCAAAACTGTTCAAACCAATCAGGTGTAATTTATGCTTTTACTTTTAAAGTAAGTTTTATACTCTTTACAATGTATGGTGCAGTCCCATATAACCTGGTTCTGTAACAGATCTCTACATCTCCCTTTCAATTAAACAACATTGTTCAATGTACCGTTTCTCCCTTTACTGCAAGAGACTTCAGAGGAAAGCTTTCTCTATAGTGATATCCACATCTTACTTCAATTAGAAAAGAACAGTTGATACCCCTATTTTACTGCCATCTGCTTCTCTGTTTTTCATGAAAATGTATGACTTAGAAAGCAAACATGTCTCTTACTCAGAAACATTCTTGTCAGCCCTCAAGAATAGCAAGGGGAAATAGTAATACCACGTAAGGGATATTTTCTCTTGCTATTGAGCTTCCTGTGTGATAACAGGCACCAAAGAGACAAAGTGAGAGAAGGCCCGGTTTTCAGTAACAAAAGCGCCAGATGGGATTAGCTCTAGTGGTGTTTCCAAACACTGTATTTCCTAACTGCAGGGCTAAACATGCCTTCAGTCTCCAGCTGCAGAATACAGCAATGCTTACGACATACAAATTAGCTGCTTTTAAAGTGCCTAGTTTTTCATGACAAAGCTTAGAACTAATGGCACGAAAAAAGCTCAGGCAGATCACACTAAACATTCCCCTAACTTTAGTACCCTGTCTCCTACAGGAGCCAAAAGCAGGTATTTAGGCAAGACTGTGAGAACATGGTGACCATGTACAGCACTTCCAACAAACAACTTACCCACTTTCCAAAAATTAGCAACTTGGGTAATGAAAGAAGTTTCTCTGCCACAAATTGTCCCAGCATCTTCAACTTCTTACTTTTACCATCAAACTGATGTGTTTTAATTCAATAGAAGCAACAGTTTTGTTACAAGTATGGATAAACTTACAGAAAAAAGTCTCCTTCAAGCATTGCTGCACAATTCTTGTATATAAAGTTTAATATTTCAGGACTCCTGTTAAATATCAAAGACTCCAGAAAAAAAAGTGTGGTTTACTAACATTTTAAATTAATCAGTAACTATTGTCTGGAAGACAGTTAACATTTACTGCAAGCTACACCCATTTCTTGCATCAGTATACAAACTTTCAGGTTCTCAAAACTGAGTTCACAGATGCAAACTTCAAAGCAACATGTTAAAAAAAAAAAAGGTCACCCACTACACTTCTTGTACTTTGCTTTTATCAGGTGTCAGCTTTCCAACCTGACCACTTCCCTCAGAGTGCAGTCACACAAACACAAAAGTTCAGTCACCAGTCAGTCCTGAGGCTCCTGGGAGAAACATCAGTAAAGGCATCAATTACCTGCATCAGTTTTCTTGAGAGCTCGTTAGTGAGAAATTCCTCTTCCTTTTCATAGTTTACTGCAAGTGTTTCTTTTTCTTTCTGCAGAGCTTGAATCTTCTTAAATAGAGTATTACTGATGAATTCCTCTTCTTGCTCTGCCCTTGCTTGCTGTGAAATAAAGACACAGTTTTGAGAAAAAAGGGAGCAAGTTTCCTTTCAAAAAAGCTGCAATTATTCCACTCCCCTTTAAATGCCAATCATCCTGGAGGCCTGTAGGCTGGATCTAAGTGCTGTTACCATCCCCTTTTATAACATTATAGCATCCTTCTTCGTTTTTTGTTTTCAACCTTTTAATGTGAGAAACTGCACTGGTGCTTTAAGGCGGCCTCCTCCCAACCAAATGCACAAACTCCCCAACCTTATAAACTTTGTAAAAGGATTACAGATTCAGATACCTATTTTTACCTACTCTATGCCTAAAAATGAGCTCCTGTCTAAATGTTCTCCATTATGAGCCAAGCACAGCTCACTCAGACTGCTGCATGCATCACTGTGCCTCCTTTTCAGATCCCTTAGACTGAGCTCTGCTTTCCAGGAGCCAAATAATGCCGCCCTTCTTTCACTCAGACGTGGAGCCGCAAGCAGCACGGCTCCTCTCACAGGAATTCCTACCCCACCACCAGGAAAACAGGTATGGTAGTCCTCACAACTGCTACTCCACTACACACAACAGCAACTCACAAAAATGCCACGGGGTAGCTTTGCCCCAAGCTACTCTGGAAATCTTCCCCACGCAGAATTACTAGAGGTGACATCGCTAGAAGTGACAATTCCATTTCAGCTTACTGCTAGCACCCTGCGCTGCTCCACAGAAAACCAGCCTGGGAGACTGCACTCTTGCATTCACTACAGTTCAGATGTTTGTATGCTTTTAAAGTATAAAGTTGATACATGGAAGATAAAAGTGATCTTCTGAAAGCCTGCTCTAAAAGACCATGAAGAGTATTTCATATGGGCAAATGAAAGATCACAACTACAAACTGGTTGAGCCAACTCTTAATGCCACAGTCCAAAGCCTAAAACAACTGAATGACAGAAATACTGCATTTAACAAATGAGGCAAGACAGTGTTAGGAGAGGTTTTATTCCCTGCAATAAAATCCATGACTAGAACTGCACATATGTGATTTGCCCTGATTCTAATAAAATTATACCAGCTTATATCTTAGGTAAATATTCTGCAAGCTTTATTTCAGTAAAATTACAGAGAGGAAAATTTAAGAACTGAAACAGACACATTACTGAAAGCTTATCTTCCATAATTTTCTGCCCAAAATGTGCCAAAATAACAATCTCTTTATATTTATTGTACACTGGAAAATGCTTGAAAGATCTCATTATGTCAGTGATCTTTCAACTGGAATGATACATTCCCTAGTGGCCCAGGAGCAAATTACTTAGACACCTTCAATGTCTAGGAGAAAAGTTAATTAAAGAACATAACTGTCTTTCAATTTGGTGAAACAATAGGACAATTTCAAGTTTTCCTCATGGTATCACCAATATAATAAAATCTAAAGCAGTGGTTTGGAAACTTCTCAGTTGAGTCCTCCTTCCATCAAGTCCTTCTCTTCACATCCTTGTCTCTGCCTTCTTGTGTGTTCTCCCATCTCTACTGCTTTCTTTTCATGGCCCTTTCCTACTATCTGCCACCAGCTCCCTTCTCCCTGTCACCACCAGAGCTGGCACAACCCCAACCTAAAAAAAAAAATCAAAAAAAGAAAGAAAAGAAAAGGCAAGGTCAGGCAGAGTTTACTGACTTAGCAGCTTAGGTCCTGCACAACACATTCTCTCTAATGTTTTGCACCTCCATAGCAGAGAACAGCTACTCCAGCATGTTCAGCAGTGGTATTACTACCTGACACATCAAGAAAATAGAGAGTTGTCCAAAAGGTCTGAAGAAATGTTACACTGTCAGCTCACATCTCAGAGGATTAAAACTCCTGCAATCTAACTGATCTGAATAACATCATCTATCAGCCTCTAAATGTGGCTTTACTTAGAGCTACTAACCATCTTATGTCTTCAGAGACATTCCGGAACAGAGTAAACAAGTCAAATTGCAAGGGCTCATTGTCCTCAAATCATTAAAATTCATGCATACTGTTCCAAAATCAACTCCTCCATTGCCTTCACTACATAGGATTTCTACTTGTGTCTGTTTTTCAGTGATTCAGACAATAAAAGACAGTAATACAGACCAAGTTTACCTAAAATTAAATTAGAAAGCACTCGGTTCTGAAAAACAAAAGAATGAGGGTGTTCCTGCTTCGATTTCTATTCATCTGTAACTTGCACAGATTTGTTCTGCTCATGCTTTGCACCAGTCAAAAGCTCTAAAATCACATTATTATAGCACTGAGCCTGCACAATACTGCTAGCCAGATCCTGGTGTCACATTAATGATGGGTGCCCAGGCCAAGAGGAGCGCAGGCTGCCAAGATCCCTGTCCCGGCCAATGCCCCTCCTTTGTGCCCGCACGGGAGCTCATGCGGCCAGGCAGCAGGCCAGCACGGGCTGAGCAGACACCCAGAAACTGAGCCTTTCCCTTCCTCCTCCCGTTTTCCTTTCCTGGATCTGCTTCCCAGGCTGGCATGCCACACAAGCAGTGTGCTGGCATGCAGGAAACCGGAATGAGCAGCCCCAGTTTACCCATTCAAGAAGTGCCCTACAACAACCCCTGTGCCCACAGTGAGCAGGACCCCGGCCTGCACGTGGGTGGCTCAGGGGAAAAGCTGGGTAAGATTTTATCTGCCTCCCCTACACAAAGAATGCATTTCTCAACTCAACAGCAGCAACCCTACACATCTACACATGAACTGTGAGCCTCAAATACCCACACAGCATAGGAAATATAATGAATGTCCATTTAATCACCCAAGGGTCAGCACTTTCAACACAAACACTTTAGTTGAAAAACATCAGACAGTTATTAAGACTGGGTACAAAGCACGTAATTCATTACCATATTTCTTCTAAATTTCATTCTGAAACTTGCCCTTCATCTTGTTACTCATTATTTGGTGATAGTTCAATTATCTCAAGTGATAGAATAATTAATGCTTACCTTAATATTGCCTAAAACCTTGAAATCTGTTACTCATTTAGCCCATAATCAAACTGATTTTTCTGGATGCGAATACACTGTTTTCCAAAGGGATAATCTGTCTTTTTATTAAGTATCTATATTTGAAATGAGGCTTGATATCATCAGCAAAAAAAAGAGAAACAGAATACAGAAATCAGAAACACTATGTCTTCCACAAGGGTATAGTGTTCTTGGTTTTCCTCTATTAACCATATCACACTCAACATCCAGAAATACTAACAGCCATTTACTCTGTTCTGTGGACCATATTACAAAACAAATTGCTAAGGCACCGAGTGATACAAAATGATAACACCTGATCAGTCAATCTCTGGAAACCTGAAACAAGCAATCTACTTTCACCACGGATTTTCTGCATAACAACAGTCATATCCACTTGACTCCTGTGTCTCAAAACTCCATGCATAGCTAACTTGGAGCATTCCATGGATACATCCACTAAGGAAAATCTGTAATTATTGTGGTCAAGACCATAAATGCAAGGGCTATCATGTTACTTCACAGGAAATCAAGAATAAAGAGGGAGGTAAAAAGCACCACATGCATTTAAACCACAATAAACCTGTTATATTTCTGAGGAAGAAAAGTCCTGTTATTTCTATTGCAGAAGCTTGTGAAATCCTGATCCCTAGTAGAGCTGATGCATGAAGTGTTGTAAAAACCTGTCCTTGTGAGCTTAAAATCCAAGTAATTTTAAAAGAACTAAGAAACATATTTGTCCCAAACTTTACATAGTAACCAAGTATCATATTAGGAAGTGAATTGTACTAAAGTTCTTTTTCCACATGCTGCATACACTACCATAAACTGAAAGGTTTGCTGTTAACGCATTTTCGTTCTCTCAGTTCTTCTTGTGAATACACCTTTAGCAGACCAGGTTCACACTGCTGAATTTCCCTCTGCTATTTCGGTTCTAGCACAAGCAGCAGCTTCTGTTTCTGGTGGGATGCTCTTTTTCTGTATCGCTGCACCATACACTGACCACACTGCTCTAGTGGCGCTGTATTATATAAAGCAGCAAATTCTAGTACTTCTGATGAGGCATCAGCTTGAACACAGTACAATAAAAAAAATAAACTATAACCAAAAAAAACCCCCAAACGTCAAAAAATCCCTTTTCCCCCCCACTAGCTCTTCTAAAAGCCTCACAAGCCTTCCTGTTACTGCACAGTAAGCAAGTTCAGCAATCCAATTAATACCTACTCCACAGTCAGTATCAGCACATTATCAGTGACCTGACATGAACATGTTCTTGCATTTCAGTGTCAGGTGTCATTTCAGACAATTTCAGTAGCAAATGTTTCACAAACTGCTCCAGGCACTTACACTCGACCACCTGCAAGGCACATGTCAAGCATGCCCAGCTGCGTGCTGACACACATCACCTGTCTCCAGTAGCATCCAGGGCAGAGGGACACAAGATTCCAGGGGATCTTGCTGGAAACAGCCTACCGAGCGTTGTTTTGACCTAATCCACCCTTGAAGGTCTTTTATCTTTATGTCATGAGCCACCATGACCTCTTTACGTTTCATCCATCTTTTCCTGGTGCAGTTCCTGCTGACAGGACCCCGTGGACAATGTAACCCTGTAGATGGAACTGAAGAGTAGTTTAATCTGACACAAGAAACTCAATCTTTGCTACTGAATATAGACTGAAGGGTTGGGACAGCTTCGGGAAGAGATGATCTCAGTGGCTGCACATGTTATACTCAACTAAAGCTGTTACTTCAGAAAGCAGCCTTCCCAAAAGTCCTACTAAATAGGATGAGGTAAACAGGGTGAGAAGTGAAGAAAGTTACAATGACATGATTTTAGAATATGCAGTTCTTGCATAAAATAAAATCTATGCTTCCCAGCTCTCCTGAAGTACACACTCCGCCTCTAGCAGTACTAACTCAAGTGACTGCTCTGGCCATACTTTCTAGCACCAGGTTAAAACGATACAGAAAACTACTGATCTACACATGCAATAAATATTCCAGTGAGCTGACACTGTTCCCTTACAGGAGAAACTTTTACAGTGCAGCTATTTTTTTCCTACAAACCTTCCAGCCGCATCTGAAATGACCACAGTGCATGCAATGTGCCTTTCAGACAAGGAGAAACATGAACCACCACAAGAAGAGAAGTCAACAGCAACTCAGAGAAGAACCCCCACTACTGCCAACTGCAGCGACTGCCCAGCAGCACATTCCTGGCTGTTAAGGGCTGAAGGACAAGGAATTCCCACCCAAGTCTCAGTAATGATGTGGGCACACAGCTTCCCCCCCACCCAAGCAAAGGTACTTCTTTCAGTTGGGTGGCCTGTCTGCAGAGAAGAGAGTGAATGCTCTTGTGGTTGAAGTGGTGAGCTGGAATTCAAGTTCTGGGGTCAATTTGTAGTGTGATTTCCTGTCTAATCTGTGGCAAACCCCCAGGGTAGTTTCCTCTGTTCTGACATGAAAGTACTTTTTTCTTTTTCTTTTTTTTCTTTTCCCTTCTTTAAGATGAGTTTTCAGGAGTAAGAGAGCAACAGAAAGAACCGTGCATTTTTATCTTTGGGCACACAGTATCTGGAAGCCCCAAACAAGCAGTCATACCTTTGAGTGGTTCCTTCAGAACCCCAAGCTGCTGGGCTGATTTTTTCTTTTTTTAAACACAAACCTGGCATTTGAGGAGGAAAGCATTTTTTTTTGATTCATTGGCTTCTAAAAACAAACAAAGAAATAAACAGACTCCCCCCTCCCCCCAAAAAATCACAAACTTACAGGCTTACCAAAAGTTATTTTCAAAATACATTAAGGAAGAAAGAAATTCATTACTTGAACTCATCCTTAGAACTTCAGCTAATCTAAACATTACCTATGGTGTAACATTAAAGCTACTGAAGCAGACTTGCTTCAAAGCACAAGTCCTATTATATTTCAACTATTCAGTAGATGAGTTCTGCTGCAAGAGGAGACAAAAAAAGATACGTTGTTTTTATTATAATAATAACGTAATTTATTATTATTATTATAAAGGAGTAACTTTTTGATAAGCTACCATTTAAAGTATTAAAATACAGTACCTTTTAATTTCCATTTATAGTTGGAAATTCTGTGTCCCCTTCATCCCCCACCCCGCTCCTTTTTAAAAGGTCAGTTAGGTTTTGGCCAGACATGTCAAAACGCCTCTGTCACAGCACTCCTGCCGCCAGCTCCAGGCACAGCAAGTTTTTCCCTTGATGCCTACCAAGTGATCCAGCATATGGCCACACAAATCCACAACGGATGCAGATTGACTAGAGAAATGAGCTGACTCAAACAACACAAGAAACACATTTTTCTCCCAAGTCAGTTTTAACCAGAGTCAAACGTTTTCAGCTCGACATCGCTCATGCAGCCTTATGGGACTTTCTCTCAAAAACTCAGGTGCATACATCTTGTGGTTTGGGAAGAGCACTTGAGAAAAGCCCTCAGAACTGACCAGCTTCCTAAACACAAAAGTCACTGCTATTCTTTCATGCTAAGTAATCTCTTAACATCAGCAATGAAGTAAAGTGTTTGATGGTATGCAATCCCATTGTACACACCTCTCTCTCTGCATTTTGATGTTGACCCGAAAGTCTTGCACAACTGAAACACACAAGTGGTAAAAATAAGCAAGTTTTGAAAACAAGCTCATTTGACACGCACAAATATTTATAAAATGAATGCATTTGGCTAATTACAAATGAAGTGTAACAAGCCGTATGAATTTCATAATTAATACAATCAATTCCTGAATTTACTTACATAATTGAAAATGAATTTAAACACCTTTCTTCGAAACAGGAAAAAACGTAGTGCAATTTCTTCAATTTCTAAATACTGGCATTAAGTAGTTAACAAAAATGCAGCATGTGAAAGAGCCACATTTTCTATGACCAACAAAGTGTCAAAACAGGGCCTAGAAAAATGTATCAGTAACTTTTACTGAGCAGTTTAACTATGACCACACATTGCTATGCAAGTGTTAATGTAAGTAAAGATTATATGGTAATAAAGCACCATAAAGGAAGAAGTAGCAGGGTTGTACAGGCACACATTAAACACTTCCTATTTTGAACACTCAATATGACAACCTTAAGAATCTGACTATTCATTAGACACATGCTTTATAGCTCTTATTTTTCATTCACTTAAACATCACCATGTAGAACAAGCTCCCAGAGGGTTATCAGGGCTGGAGTCTCTGTTTCCAGCACACAAGAGCTGTAACCTGAGCCAAGAGAAGTCACAGGCCAAGGCAGGAATGACCCAGCAGGAAAATTAAATCTAGCCCGCAGACCTTTCCAAATGGCTCTATTTCATGAGGCCCTTCCTCTGTCCCGTGGCTGTGTGCGCCACACATTTCCTACACTTGCTGCATTTTCAGCAGCACTGATTTCCAGCCCGTGTGTAAAGTAAGTGTAGTGCGTATAAGCACAAACAAACCCACTGCCCCTAAGTCCTCAAGTTCACTGCATACAAGCAAAATACTGCTTCAAAATGACTGCAACATGCAAACACGGCCAGGACGGCACCAAGAACGGGGCCCTGTGAGACAACTCCATCAGCCCAGCACAGGCAAGGGACCATTCCCAGCACAAAGCTTCGGCAACACATCCCCGGGAGATGAGGTGTGCTTTGCCACACACAGATGGGGATGGACTTCCCCATCTTTGCTAGTTTGTACCCAGCTGAAGATTTACATTGACAAAGACAGCCACTATGGAAAATACAGCTACACAGTCGTATCAAACTCTGAACCAAAGTTTGAAATACCTCTCTCTATTTATCTTTTACTGATGACTACTAGAAAGAAATTTTTGCTTTACCCTTTGACTTCTAGTGGCACTGCTGTTTTACTGCTGGATTTTTTGTACTGGAAATAGTTTGCTAGTTAATCAATAGTGTAAAACAAATGGAAAACAGAAGCATGTGGAACAGGTTTTGCTTTTGCTCAGCCTCAATACAAAAACTGCTGAAAAACATCACAAAGATGCACATGTACACATAATGAGATCTGTAGTTTTATGTTCAGTTTGTCTGAATTTTCAAATGCAGAGACTTGTCAAAATGAAAGACAGAAAAAAGATCACAATGCCTATAGCTTATAGCTAATTCAAACAGCACGTACTGTTTTGTTGGAGGTGGTGTGTGTTAATTATTTTCCACAGCCTGTGTGATCACTGGAATAACCATCCTTTTAAAATGCAGTGGTTTGACTTACATCTACAACACTTAAATGTAATGAAATCTGGTTGTTATACTTCTTAGCATATTATGCTTCCTAATAATCAACAATAGCTCAAATCTCAGCAACATCACCATTAGTACTAGAAACTACAAGGAACGTAGCACCCCAGTCCAAATTATTCTGTGATATCAGATGCATAAATGCATAAACACTTCTTAAATTAACATATTTTAAATCTTTTTTAGTCTATTCTCTGCCCACTGATAAATCAACATTTATCTTCAGTGTAACCACACATTAACCAGTCCACTTTGCTGGAATGACCAATTAGCAAACTCAAAACTGCACACTCCCAAAGTTTCAAAGCAGGAACAGCAAAAGATTTAGCAGCAGAGTACACTGTTAGGTGACTAACTTAATACACAGCTTCTGCTCAAAGGTATGTGGGTGCTAACATGCACTGAGTTGTGCTCTAAAACAACAAACGTCTGCTCAAAACGCAACCACAGCAAACTCCTGTTACAAGTACTTCTGCAGCCACAACTGTTTCTCTACTCAAAGACAAAAGGGCACAAACAAAAGCAGTGAATAGAGATTTAACAGTCCCCCCTGCCAAATAACCTTCATGAAATTCCTAATTCACTTCATGTAGTCCAGGTAACTAATTTCAAGGATGTAAATATGAAACACATGTTTTTCTTCATCAGAGTACATAATAAGAGTTGAAGTGTAATTCTGTTACACCCAGTGTTTCCAGGCAGCAGGTGCCAGACCACTGCTGCATGGCATGTACCATGCAGTGCCACCAGAATGCCACAGGTATTACCAGCAACTCTCCCTGTTCCCAGGCAGAAATTTTCTCACTTCGACTGGGTCCTGAGCACTAACTGCCTGTGTATTTATGATCCTTCCAGGTAAAAGTGGCTTTCAGCACTTGTAGATCCTTCTTTCAAATGTGTAAAACCTCTGGTATATCTACATCAATCAACCTGACCTCCTTTATGTTTTTTAAAATTAAGGATAAAGACTACCAGATAAAGATCTATTTATGGGGTTTTCAAACTGTAGATGCTCACCATGGAATTTCTTAGTTTTCTTTAAAACCCTTAAACCCTTTTTATTTTTATTTGGGGAGGGCAGGAAATGGGATTGTTGTTGGATTTTTGTTTGTTTCATATGACTAATTTAAATACAGCTCAGGTAATCATTAAGGATGGCAATGTTTTTCTCCAGAGCAGCAAGGTGTCCTTAGCCACTCAACACAAATAACCTCTTAAGAGGGTTGAAATCTCCCCCAATCTCCTCTTACACACATTGACTTTCCAGAGAAACATTTTCACAGTGATCAACAAGAGCTGGAGATGAAACTTGTGATTCATTATAATCATACCTTGCCCCAAACCAAACTAACACATTCACAAAGAGAACACAACAGTCCAGCTCACTGCTAAAGCACATTAGCTTGAGCTCCACCACAGCAAACAAATGTTTCTACTTACCCCTCCTAGGAGTCAGTGAGTTGTTTTTTGTTTGTGTTTTTTCCCTTCTCTACAGTTTGGGTATCTTACAGTATATATCACAGTATTCCAAAGAGCAATCTCTCTTCAGGCTTTCAACACAAAAAGCAAGTTTATGAATGTTGTGTATGAAAATATGATGAGGAATATGAAAAAATACATCCTTCACCTCTCTATTCTCTGTCTCTGGCCCCTACAGACAGAGATTTTCAGGATGTGGGGGAACACAATCATCCTTGAATATTCATCCCATACAGAACTGGAGAAGTAGGTCTAACACAGAGAAAGTTTTAGGAAATGCCTATCCGCCTTTCCATTCACAGAGCAAGTTACATGTCTCAATATTCAGAGAAAAGGGATTTTTTGCAGACCTACATTTCAGGTTAAATTTACTCTCTGAAATGGACTTAGGGAGTGTCCCTCTTCTTGACCCAACCAGGATTTCAGGGCCTCTGAAGAGAGAGGTTTTGCCTAATTAATAATTCCTGGCAACACTAGCCACAAAAAAATTTCTACTGTTCATTTTTAACAGATGTGAAAAACACGTAACCTTTAAAGCTCTTGTGAAAGTGGTGGTTAAAACACTACATTTTGCAGATTTCATAATAGTGGCTTTTGCTGTTTATTTGAAAATGAAGCAAAACAAAGTGGAAATCCCACCACCTGGTGAAAGTAGAAATTAAACTGCAAGTCACAGAAAGAAGCATAACTTCATACTGTGGCATGCTAAACATTATTGGGTTTTATCATGTCTGACTTGTTAAGAAACATTTATACTTTCACTCAGGACTGAAGCACATCAGGAATTATGTATGTATGTGGTAGGAGTTTTAAGTATGATTAGCACCACCACCACCAAGGAACTAAAAAGGCCTTAGCTTTACAGTAATAAGCAGAAACACCACCTTTTAGGCAGTTTAAAGAATTAAAGCATCTGAGGAAACTTTACAGATAGCTGATACACTACTAGGCAATTTCCATCTACAGCAGGACAGATGCTGAACAGATGCTCACCCACCTTACTAAACCTTCCCCAAACTGAGACCAGATTGTGTGTAATATTAGAAATTTCAAACTAAGTAAAATTCTGAGTTGAGAGAGAAAGAAAAGCCTTATCTGAAGAGTTTCTCCACCAATTAGACTATCAGTCGAGCCGAAGGAATACCTTCTTTTCCAGGAAAAGAACTGCTGCGAGGGAATGCGTGAAGGGATAGAGGACTCTCAGGAGCTGAAAGGATAGTCCCCATAGGAACCAATTAGCCTACAATGCCTGTATTTTAACTGAATAGTTGAAATAATTACAACTCAAGTGCCAGGATTAGAAACTGCTTCAATATTTCTGTAAAAATTGCTTCAGCTTTCATCAAGTAACCCTTGCACCCCACAGAAAGAGATGTGAAACCTGCACACCTGTAATTTGGAGTTCCCTACTTAAGACACTTACATTTTTACTGTGGAATACTTCACCTCAACTGTCTTGCCTTCATTTCTACTTTGTTCTCTACCCCATACCCTGAAATGGGACAATAACAGCCCACCTAATTTAAGGTCCAGACACATCTTCAGTCAGACAGAAGGACCTGACTGGAGAAGAAGGACTTGAGGTGTTCCGTTCTGGACATCTCCAGGCTGCTGTGTGCTGTGTTGGAAGCGAGACATCACAAGAATGTTTTCTGTTACATATCCAGGGGAGCTTGCTTTATATTGTAATTTTTGCCTCTCTTCTATGGCATGTCTTTGCCTCTTTTCCATTCATTCTGCTTGGATCCCAAATCCTGTGCATAACTCAATTTGTACATTTTGTCCTTATTCTCCTCCTTCATTTTGTGGGGTTTTTTTTCTTCAAGAGGAAGACAGAAAGGATTCACCTCTTGCTCTCCTGCTAAATTCAGCAACTTCCTCCTACCCCCTGGCCCAAAAAAGAGCAGTAAAGCAACTGTTTCTCTCACTGTTTTTACAAGGCTGTACTGAAATACATCAGATGTCTACTGCTGACAAGTTTCATTCCTGTGAAGGAGAGCACTGTTGCATTTCTTCGTTTCAATCACATTTCAAGGTCTGTTTGTGAGACACTGGCGTTCCACTCTCCTGCAATACCCCACAAGTCCAGCTGCCTGATCAGTCTTGTTTGCAGCTGCCACAGTCACCATTTCAATGGCTTCCAGTGCCTCCAGTCTCCACCTGGAATCCCACCCAAGCATGCCTTATGAGGTGTAGTGGAAAGAAAACTTTTGGTGAAGTCTCCAGCAGATGCATAAGCTTGCTCACCACAGCTGTGTGCCATAAATCAGTATTATTTGCTCAATTACTACAAGGAGCTTTATTACTGAGAGTCTGTAGCTGAAAATACACCCCATGCATACCGACACTTAAAACTAAGAATTTAGGAAACAACAGCTTCAACATTAAAGTCAGTATCAGCAGTAGGAGGAAACAAGCAATGAGAACAAGTAAACAGAATTAACAAGGACAAGAAAACCACAGACGACCATGTACCTACTCTGGAAAAATAAGGAGTTTAATAAAGTAAAATAATTTTCCTTCATCCTTTGAAATCAGTATTAAAATTCAAACTCCATTAATGTCAAAACCACAACTAAAATGGTTGAAAACCATTTGGTTGTCAAAACCAATGAACTTCCAGGATTTGAAAAATATTCTAAAATCTTGTCTATACTAGCTTTCTAATACTGGGATCAGCAACAGCACTAGAAGCTCTAAAAACTTCAGTGTTTTACTAAATCAGCTGATGTGACTAATGCAAAACTCAATAGTCATTTGGGCAAGTGACTAAAAAGAAGGTTAAAAATGTCTGGCAGATGCACAGCAGGAACATACATGACTGTATTTTCTTCAATTGAAAGCAAACCTGTTGTTAGGTGTACAATGCAGTAAAAACCAAAGCAACTCTCTCCTTCAAAATGCTTTTAAGTCACTGCAGATACACCAAGAAACAATGGCCCTTAGTCTCAGTAAATGTTCAAACCTGACAATAAAGAGTATTTTTAAAATAAAAGCTGATTACAAACCAGTTCTAACATAGAATTCATGATACAACCTCAAAGAGAAAGTTCATTTAAGAGAGAAGCAAAATCACTTTCTATGCAGAATAGCAAGCCCACAGAAATAGCAAGAACTTTGCCTTATTAAAAATTCCCAAATGTACTCTACAATTTCAGTTCTTATTTCGCTTTCATCCCCAAAGTAATTCAGAGCAATATACCAGTATTCCTACTGACTGAAGACATTCCACCATTATGAAATATGGGAACGTCAATAAAGTAACTGATAAAAAAGGGATAGCTGTTGTATAATATTTAAAGGCAAGCAAAACTAGGTGGTTATCAGAGTTTGGTATCAACCCAACGGCAATACTGCAAACAAATTAATTTACTGCATAAAGGACACAAATATTAAACAGGTCATTCAGCATGGTTTTACAGAGAACAAGTTGTGGCAGATAAGCAAAGATTCATCTTTCAGCCAAGGACTATTTGTAATAAAGATAACCACAAAGGTGTAGGGTGTGTATAAGGCAGCCATATGAGTTTTCTATTCAGGAATACATGCCAAACATTATTTTCAAATGGTTATAAAATAAAGTATACATCAGGATTTCCAAAGTGGCTTACTGACCTCAAAAATACTCATCAGTGGGAAATTCCATTTCACCAATAGGTACTAAGCAGGATATTGTTTAAAATATTCCCTGCACAATTAATTAATTCTCTGAGCAAAATCAAGTGCTATTGGACAACCCAGCAGCACAAATCAGACCTGAACGAGGCACAGGTGTGCAACTGTATTTCTGTCAAATTAGCCATGGCACACAGCAGCAAGCTCATCAAAGACAACTGACCACATGGGATGAAAAAAAATTATAAAAATAAGTAAAGTTCCAAATTAAGCTATCAGAAACATTTGTGCAAATTTGAAGCAGGAAAGGATGTTTAGACTAGATCAGTGCACTGTATTAATTCAACATTTTGGATTTCCAGCATCTCAGAGCCTGAGAGCTTAGTTTAGTTTGTCAGTGGAAACTGAAGTTGCCTGTTACAGCCTGTATCTTCATGAGGAGAAAGCAGAGGATCCAGAACATTCATTAACCCAGCGAAAAGGCACAGCAGGAACCAAAAGCTCAGCCTTGATGAAGCTGATGGGAAGAGGAGGCAGGACACCAACGCTTTTCCAAGCACAGTGATTCTTCAACTTCAAGAGTCCTCAAATTAAAACCAGATACCCTTCCCAAAGACACATTTCAAGGTTAGTTACAAGGTTCAGTGTGGGAACAACTCACAAAACCATGTGACAAAAGTCAAAGCAGATGATTAAGTAAACCTCTGAAGCCTCAAACTCCCTGAAAGTACAAGCATTCCTGTTGATTAATATTTGAATTAAGTTCAGAAACATTCACTTTTTCTGTGGTTTTTGTTTGCCTGCATTTTAACCAGCATTGAGGAAGGCCTACAACACACTCCAATAACATTCTGTTAATAGCACACGAACTATGTTTTTCCCTGGGAACTCGATATGCCAGTGGCTGTGTGTAACTACCACAGGGAAGCAGATGCTACTACACCTTCCTACTACTGGCTCAGCAGCCACGCAACAAAAGCGGCACTGCTCCGACCATGCTAATCTAAGGGCCAAGGCAGCTAACACCAAAGGGCATTACTAAACTTCCTTTTTCCTTTACAGATGTTTTGTAGAAGTTCAACAGAAACTTCTTGAGAATCTGAGGCAAATGTAAAACTGAAATACGAGACAGTCATTTCTTACATACCTGCTCTTGGAAAAACGTGCCTGAAAAATTTCGGATGGACTTTCATGGTGCGTGAAGTTGCTAATCTTAGCAACAAGTTGTCTATACTCTAAAAAGCAGGTAAGCAAAGCATTTCTAAAATAAGTTATTTTTCAGCTACTTTCAGCTGAGTCCAGCTACAAACTGGAGTGATAAATGACACAGCTGGATACAAAAGCCCCAAGCAGGCTTCTTACAACTACAAAAGACATCACAGAACTGCAAGTATTTTTCACACAAGCAAGACCTACTTCAAAGTCAAGAGTAAGTAACAGATTCACAGGTACACTTTGTAAAATATTAATATTTTTGCTGTCTTGGTTTGCTTTTTACCTCCATCTGCTACTAATTGATTTCTTTCATTCATCCCCATGCCCTTATCAGCACCTCTTAAAGGTTCTTATTTCAGTTCAGATAGCCTATCCAGCCCTTTTTCTCCCACTATTAATAGACACATTCTGTACTGGAACAGGTGTTCTGCTTTGAAATTCTGGTGCAAACTCCAGAAAAGAAAAAAGCATTTTTTCAGGAGATTTTTGACAATACAGCACACCCATTCACCTCCCCAAACTATCTGTCTAGGCTGACATTTTCCATGAAGACCCACAACAGCAGATCTCATGCACACACACAAATCCCTCTGCACACTTCACTGAGAACAAAATGTAAAATTGTATTTATTTCCAGCATCCAAATCTGGTTGTTATTGGGAAAACTGTAACAAGTCCACAATAGCACGCAGGATTTTACTGATCTGCAAGTACCAGAAAGCCTATTTGCTTTCAGGAGACGGCTGTTATTGAAAGCAACAACTTTCTTCAGGATTTAAGTAGGGGGCGAGGAAATAGGAGCTGAGTAAGGCTTTTTTTTCTATTGTTCCTCCCAACAGGTGGGAGGCTGTTCACACGGCTCTGCAGAATCGCAGAGGAGGCCAGAAGCCAGGAAATGCAACTGCCCTCTGCCAGCACTCAGGGAATGAGAAGAGTTAAGCTGGGAGCCAAGGTGCAGAGTGCAAGTTTAGCTACAGAAACAAGGGTGGCAGAGGTCCCATGGTAAAATACTGCCACTCACAACCCGCAGCAGGCCCATGTCCCAGTGTTCCCTGGCAGCAAGTGCTGTAGCAGGTGCTAGCAGACAGTGATAACTCATGGCAAGCTCACAAAAGCCAGCATATGCCATCAGCACTTCGGATCAGACTGGCTCATCTGAATTGATGATCCTGGTGGGGATCCATACAGCAACACAAATCGGGATTTCTAGGATAATTCCCTTCCCTACAAAGCAAAATCAGAGGAAATTCAAGAGAGATGATGTTCTTGTATGTTACAATGTATTAAAACTGCTTCATCAAGCATTTTGGAGTGGGAACACTTTTAAATCAATGCTTCTCAAAAACTCTATCTTCACCTCAATTAAAAAACTACCTACCAGAAAAAGGCTTATTATATTTTAATTTTCTAACTCCACAGAAGATGTCTGACTACAGTAGGCCAATTTACATGAATTAAATTACCTAATCTAACATCCTGGAGTAA
Organism: Aleadryas rufinucha; assembly: GCA_013397815.1. Classification (NCBI taxonomy): domain Eukaryota; kingdom Metazoa; phylum Chordata; class Aves; order Passeriformes; genus Aleadryas; species Aleadryas rufinucha. The sequence continues at coordinate 426,886 of VZTH01016211.1, forward strand.
GCATGTAGCAATCAGGGACTAAAACTCTTTTTGTTCTTAGAAGCATTCCGTTTGTATGAGGCCTGTCAGTTCAAAACAATAACAAAGAAAACTAAAATGCTTCCAGTATCAGCTAAAGGTTACACAGCTTTCACTGAAATAGGATGGCTTGGTTACATTAAACACTGAAGAGCAGAAAAAAAGGAGCTAGAAATCCAAGTTCTACCGACTTCAAAAAAAACTTCCTGACCAAGACACACCTACACCCAACTGAAGTATTTCAGCTTTTGTTACACACAGCAATTCATTCTTTTGAAAAGCAGTCACCCCACCACCGAGGTTTGAAGGTAGTCTTATTTAGCTAGAGAAGCTGTGTTGTCCCAGGCTTAGCCCATTAAATATGACATCTCCTTGGCAGACCTTTTTCACCAAAAAGCTATGGAAATTCACACAGGAAATCCACTTCTGGTAATGCAGCACTATAACCAAAACTCACTACTTCTCATCTCAAACACACAGCATCTCAGATCTTCAGGCGCCTGTTTTCTCCCAACCTAGGCACCAGCCGTTCCATTTCCTAAAAAAGACCTTGCAGAAATACACCATGAGATCATACAATAGAGATTGCTAAATACATATAAATGAACCCTCTGCAAATGGCTCGAGTCATCTTAGTCATTTCTTCTTAATATCTGATCTGAAACTTTGCATCTTCTGATATAACACTCTTGCACTGCCAAAGAACACTTGAATTATCCTCAACTTTCCTCCTGCTTTGCTCCCTCTCTCACCCTTCGTTACCAATAATAGCAGGTGAGATAAAGTTATCACATATATTTACTTACTTTCACAGTCTTGCACATGAACAGCAGCATAATTTCATTTGCATTTCAGGCTACTGGAAGGAGTACAGCTTGCATATATTTTTGGACATACACTTAAGTCCAAGCTGGCTTTACCAATTTCAGCTTGAAAGCAGCATTTGTTTTCACATGTTTTAGATGAGAGCACCTACGAAGTTAGTGAGCATACAAGCCTGCCAAGCCAACACCTTTTCTCAGTCAGTTTTCCAAGTGCAACTACTTAATGTAGGTCTTCTACGCTTAATTAACGCTTATTTTCAACCCTATGACACAAGGGTTAACTACAAAATAGAACTAATAAGATCCTATGTGGCAAGCAACTTAGGTAATTCCTAAAATGAATATATCCGTGCTGACACCAACAATACTACAAAGAGAAAGAGATGTCATATTAACACTTACACCAGCACAGACACAAGAGGAAGGTGGAAGACCATCACCTTTTAACTGGCAAACCTTAAAGGGAAAATATTCAAAATCATTACAGACAATGGTGGGAATTGTAGAAAGCAAAGAGTCTCCGTGGCCTTGCACAACAAAGCTCAAACAACAGGATCAGTGAAAGGTTTGCAGATGAAGAGCCGTGTGGTTCGAGGAGTCACCTTCACCTACAGCACACAGGTTTAGTCATTCACCTGCTATTTTGGCTACCTGTCAGTTCCATTTGTGCTTCACAGCTTGTCCTCAACACTTGATAAAAATCAAAGCTGATTTGTGTCATTACAATGCCCACAACAGGAAATGTACACAGCGCCCGTCTGTCAGCACAGCAACACTGTGAGGAGCTGGAGCTGGTGGGTGGAGGAGCAAATTGACAAAGGTTTAGAATCACAGTGGAGACAACCAGAAAATTTTCTATTCCTATTACATTTACATGGGGACGGCACGCACTTCAACATTCCAATAAAGTTCATCTCCAGTCACTTGCATACTAGAGCCACACAACAAAGTATTCTGACTGCAAATGTGTTTACATTATGGACTACGTAAACCACACCACAAGGTCTCAGTGGCCTGAAAAAAAGTTATGTTTTGCATTCATTATTTTGCCGCTCGCTGAATTAGAAGTGGTTTACTCAGTTGTGCACACAGTTTAGCATACCAAAGCCACAGAGTCAGCTAAAGATGTCCGTTTTCCAGACAGCCTACAGGTTGCCATTTAAGTCCAACACCTTTCCTCTCTTTATCCAAGATGTCAAAAACAGACAGAGTTTCAGATTTAAGGCAAATACCTCCTTTTTATAAATTAAAATCTGATGAAAATGTATGATGATCAGTCCCTACAGACAGTGCCAGAACTCTAACGCACACAAGCATTTTTTCCAAGCTGTTTACAAACAATACACCTACCAGGGGTTCAGAAAGATGCTGTGCCTTTCTAACAGGAAGAGAGAAAATGTCTGACTGACAAGGTGCCTTAGCCCCTTTCAACATTAGAAGGCACTCCACCGCTACCTAATTAAGGCACATTCTCTTCTCGTGAAGTATTAACAACGCACACATTTCCCCGACTCGCACTATATTTGTCATCCTTGAATAAATTACTTCTGTATTGTATTTCATGCACTCTTCCGGCCCACATCCTGCTAGACACTGAATGCTTACTACTGGGAGCAGATGAGAGGTATGCCTAGGCAAGCTCCATTTCTTGGCTAGATGTATTGACAATGGAAAAGCTGAGTATCAATAAAACAGACATTACGCTCATAATGAAGTACCCCCTGTGAAAAATCAGATCAGATGAGATGAGAGTGAGCACATGCAGGTGGGATTGGTCTCTCCCAAAATGTCTCCACCTGCACTGGCAAGGATGTACAGGACAGTATCAGAGTTACCTTTAATCGGTCTTTAGCAAGTTACCTACTTTGCATGCAGGCCATGACCATTACAACACCTAAACAATCACTCCAGCCACTGAATTAGCAAAAATCCCCCTAATTTAAACTCCTAACTCCCCAGCTCGTAGAGAAGAATACAACAATATTTTTGTAGTATTTTGATATGCACCTTACTAAGGATTCCTGCTTAACAGCATCACATAAAATGGTGTTAAACTCCAAGTTATCCTCAGAGTGCTCATAAACCAGGAGTTGAGCTCTTGCCGGGACAGAGTGCTGCGTGTGCTACTTGCATTATTTTTAACAGTCTTATTTTAAATGAGTTTTCAAATAACTTGAAATACCACAGCTAACATAACATTACAAACAAATCAAACACTTCCTCATGACCAAGACGCTATTCCTGCAGCTCGCCGCTTCTGCACAGTGGCCGAAGAGGTGACGGCTGAAGAGATAATCCGTAACCTCCGCAGATTACTTTAACTCCAAGGAAATCTCTACTTTGAGAAACTTCAGGGGAACACAGAGCATCGCCCTTCCCCTGCCCGGCCCCTCCCCGAGCCGCCGCCGCTCGGACACCGGGCAGGGCGGGCCGGCGGGGCCGCCTC
>VZTH01016211.1:430654-550559 GCA_013397815.1 Aleadryas rufinucha
ACACACCGGGACCGGGATGTGCCGGGAGCGGGGATCCGGGACACACCGGGACCGGGATGTGCCGGGAGCGGGGATCCGGGACACACCGGGACCGGGACCGGGACCGGGATGTGCTGGGATAGGGGATCCGGGACACACCGGGACCGGGATGTGCTGGGATAGGGGATCCGGGACACACCGGGACCGGGATGTGCCGGGAGCGGGGATCCGGGACACACCGGGACCGGGATCGGGATGTGCCAGGAGCAGGGATCTGGAGCAGACAGAACCTCGGACCGAGGGATATGCCTGGGGTCTCCCTGCACACCAAATCCTGGACACGGGATGTGCTCTGGAGGTCTCTGTTCCACACCGAACCCGGTGTCGGGACGTGCCCGGTCGGGACGTGCCCGGGGGATGTTATACACAGGGGCAGCCGTGGTGAACAGCCCGTGTGCGGGGTTCATCTCGCTGTGTGAGGGGAAGCTCTGGGCTCGCCCGACAGCGCTGTGGGGGAGCCCCGGGGTTCGCTACACCCGACCCGAACAGCCCCAAACCTTGTTTTGTTCAAGAATGTGTGTACCAGGGCGGCGTTCGGGCGCTCACAGCGCTGCCCGGGCTGTACCCCCGGCCCAGGCCCCTTCCCTGGGACAGCTCGCAGCCCCCCAGGTTTGGACACCACCGGCGGACGGAGCAGGGACCCTCACCCGCCGAGGCCTCGGGGTCTGGGGGAACAGCCCGGGCCGCCAGCCCCGCTCCCCTCACAGCACACAGACCAACTGGCATGTTCATTCAAGCCTCCATACATCAACAAAACCGCTTTAAATTAAGATATATGGACACCCATCTCTCATTACTGATAATGTATTTCCGGATTAGTAGGTGCATTAGGTTTTTTGCTTTTTTTTTTTTTTCCCCACTATTTCTTTACAGAGCAGCAGCAAGCTGGAGTGGAGGATATGTGCCATACATTCTGTGGCAAAACATGGTCCGTATTGCTCCTGGATAAATTAGTCACCAAGACTGTATAATTGGTTTCTCAATTATTTATGAAGGGGTCTTTTAACAACAGTAATTCTTCCATTAATGGCAAGTAAGGGTTTCATTATCTCTAACTGCACTACCTTTTTGTTCCATGCCATAGTAAATTTCAAATTTTACTCTTTTTAATGGCTATAATATATGAAGGAATTCCATCTCTGTAAAGTAATTATTCTTTTCGCCTGCCTGGGAATATAAGTGCAGGTCATTTTATTTTTGGTCTCTTAATCACAAGAAAGGCAGTAAAAAGGCTGTTCCTAGTTGTGAGCTGTGGGAACTGTTTGCTGTGATCTCTGTCCATGTGTCTGTCCCTGGCATGTGATGCTGCCTCAAACAGGGCTCAGAATGGAGGGGGAGCAAGTAGGAGTCCTCATTCAGCACCAGCAGAGACCCACAGGTCTGCCTCAGCCCCATCAGGAACCATCAGTTCAGGGTTTTTCAGGCTAGAAAAGGTCCAGCCCTGTGGAAACTGAGCTGCATCCCATTACCTCCGTACTGATCCTGGTGAAGACATTAAAATGTAATAAAACCACCAAGCAACCCTCAGCACCACCCTGGAAGCTGCTGTCCCTCAGCATCTCTGGCTTTGTTAGGGTGGGATTTCTCTCAAAATATAAGAGCACTGTCATCAAGAGATGTGCCATAGATGCACAGATCAGCTGATGATGTCCATGAGGCCTCGTGAGATCTTTTCAGTGCTGTCCTAAAATGCCCCTGCAGCAACCCCTGGGCACCCCAGGGTCTGAAGGGGCAGACAAGCCCAACCACCTGGGGTGGCTGCCAGCTCCTCTGCCCTGCAGCTGTGCCCAGGCTGAGCCTTTCCACCAGCACAGGCTGTTGGATAAAAACCTTGAGGGATCAAAATAGGATTCAAACAATAGTGAGCACTGTTTTGGACAGGCAATTGCAATTCACCAGAATTGCTTTCAAATAGGTCTGCTGGTATTTGGGAAGCTGGCTGGACACTGCTGGGTCATGAGGAAATGTTATTTCATGCACGCCCTCCAGAGCACGGGCTGGAAAGCCGGTTTGTCTCTGTACACACGCACATGTGCTCCTCAAATCAAACTCATTTCCAAACAAGCAGGTTTGTAACTTAATGTTCTTTCTCCATCCGTCTGCCCAGCTTTGATCAGCCAGTTATCTCCACTGCTTTCAACAGGACTGCTTGCATTTGAGTGTCTTGCTGAATCAAGGCCTAAATATTTTGAAAGCCTGAATCAGCAAAACATGCATCTGCTCCGGGCTAATCTTACCCAGCAAGCCCCACGGCGTGCTTAACCTTAAGCCACTCTTCAGACCCATCAGTGTTAATCTTAAGTGCTTTGCTGATTTGGAGCACTATAATTTTCCAGAGGACATGTCCTCTGCTCCTTCAGACACCAAAATTAGCCTGAAAACAGACAGGGAGGTGCAGGCAACATCCTCAACCCAGCAACTGGGCTGGATTGGCTCAGCCAGGGGCTGCATCCCTGGGATCACACCAGGCAGCTGCTGGTGCTGCCTTCAGCTGAGCATTTCTAGAGTAGTGCAAACAGCAGCTATGGAGATCTTGAGGCTAGAGAGGAGCTTTCCCCTGGCCGGCTCACCATGCCTCTCTCTCTGCTGGACTGGCATCAGAGGTCTCACTCCCAGCCAGCACGCCAACTTTCCTAACAGTGAATTATAACTTGGCACTTCTGTAGCTCTCTCTAGTTCAAAGCCACGCTGAAACATTATCTAATTAATTCACACAATAGCCCTGGAAGGCAAGAAAGGGAGGTAGGAAGCTGAGTTACTTGCCCAGTGACAAACACTGAGTCAGTGGAGGAGTGGGAGGAAAACTCAAGGGCCCTGGATGTTTAGATCTGAGATAGCATCCTTCTTGTTGCAACAGCATTTCAGTCATTTAAAAAATAGCACCTGTATATTTAATCACAATTACAGCCAACTACTCCAAATTAATAGATTAAACAGGGAGAGAAAATGTTATCCTAATTAGCACCCCCAAAAAATAAAAAATCACGTGCTTTGCACATCTGTAGGATGTTAACCAAACCAATTAAAAAGCATAAATATGTGGTATAAACAAAATTAGCAAAACCCCCTTTCGAAGACATGTACAGCAGAGGCTGACCCACTGACAGAGCTGCTCAGGTGCCACTGGTCCTGGTCCCCACTGCAGGCAGCGAGGGGCTTGGCACCACAGGAAAAGCCACAACCAGCCTGCCACCACCACAGCACCTGCAGGACGAGGTCCCCACCCTCCTTGCCTCAGTATCTTTTTATTGCACAAAAAATAATTGCAGAACTATAAGGGGTAAAGGGAAGGCGTTTGTTGAAATAAGGAATATGAAAATATCATCAGCACCCTTATAGTAGGAGAGCAGACCAATCAATAAGAAGAAATAATAAAACAGGGATTTATTCACAGAAACTATCATTACAGGAGGCAATGGGCAATTAGATAGAGTGTTCCACAAACTCACATCAACAGTAGGAATATTGTATAAAATACATTTCTAGGTGTAAGGAGTTAGAAGAGGTATGTTCAGAGATTTAATGTAATCCTTAATGTGATTCCAGAGGTCCATTAATCAGCTGGAAGACTTTCTATAAGAAAACAATTTCATTAAAATATTCAGTAGTTTTAGACTGAAAAGGCCAACTGAAGGTAATTAACCCAAGGGAAAAATGTCTGCATAGTACTCAGAGTACCTGACTGAAATGGGGGGGAAGAGGGAATGGAAGGACAAAGTTGCATGAAAATGCAATTAATGAAAAATACTGCCAGGAAAATAAACTGAAGCAGCATTAAAAAGAATGTGACCTGTACATAAGGGAATATTAAAAGGTGGAAATGGAGTGCATATGTGGAGAGGTTGTAGAAGGGGAGAAAGCTTGGTTTGAAAGATATTTGTATGAGCAGAAGAAACCCAAACTGCTGCTATTGTGGATTAAGGCATCAATTGATGCAAGTTAAAACATGTTTTCTAACAAGCAATTCAGATGAAAATAATGTCATGCTGCTTTGCTTTTCTGACCAATGATTATTTAATCAGAAAGCTGTATTAGGAAATAAGTCTCTTTGTAGGAGAGTATCTGACTATGAAAATGTGCTGTGCTAGCCAACCAGTAGCTAACGCATCTTCAGCTCTGGGGCTTTGCTTTTGCATCCTTGATCTCCCCAGGGAATTTTTTTCAGAGTTCATACTAGGTTGGTTCTGTTGGTCTGGCCATGTCATAATGATATCCAGCCCCTGGAAGCCTTCCAAGGAAGTTGGTGAACAGGGGATTGCTGTACTTCACTGTTTTATAGCCCAAATAGCTCTCAATAATTGAACATTAGCGTGGTGGGAAAAGTACCAACAAAACTTTTATTATAAATCTTTGCCTTCCTCCAGGACTTAGGGTCAAATAAATAAAGACATGCACAATTTGTATGCTGTTTTTAGCATCAGCAGTTACGAAAAATGTGGCACATACATAGATTTTCCTTAAGCAGCTCATTTTTCTGTCCTTCACTAACCTTTTCCTCTCCCAATAATGGACTACTTTTAATGTCAAGCATTTTTTAGCAGGCTGAGTCTAAAGGGTCCACATCTCCATCAGAACACTGCTGTACTTTCAACCAAGCAGGAATATTTTCTTCTACACTATGACCATGTTTTCCCTCCCTTGCTCACTCAGGGGTTAGAGGCAAGTTGAGACAAGAGCTCCTCCTCCTCCAGCCCCAGTTTAGTAGGATCTGCCCTGAAAACAGAGGTCCTGTTGCATTTCCCCCCTCCTCCTGTCCCTTGGCAATCCCCACACATGACCCCAAGGCCCAGGATGCAATGGATCAGCAGCAGCTTTTTCATATATCATGCAGTGGCCAGGACAACAACCAAGCCCTTTGCCGATTCACTGCCCAGCATTCCTGCACCAGCCTCAGCCAGGCAAGTCCCAGCCCTCTGGACTGCACACCCTCCCTGGGGAGAGGGCTGGCAGGGGCAGGAGGGCTGCCCCAAAGCCATCATGCTGCCCTTGCAGAGCCCTCCAACCGTACAGGGCTGGCACAGCTCCTCCAGGCCAAGCTGCTCATGCTGGGTTTGTATAAAAATTTGTTAAAATTGCCACTGATGGCCTTCAATGAGTTTGATCAACTGTTCTTAACTTGGTCCTGCTCAAAGAAGCCCCAGTTATAAACTCCTTCCCTAGAAGGCATGGAGAGGTTTTGGGGAGCATGTGCCCCACATCCCAGGCTGCAGTGGCCTCTGCAGCAGAGCACCTCGATATCCTGCATACTGCGTGCTACAGACAAAGCCTGTGTTAAACAACCCCCCAGGAAATCAGCATTAATTAGCAGGGTGCTGCAATCCCGCAAGTGACTGCCACTTATCCCACTAATGTCAGCTCTGCACTATGGGAGCTCTTAGAATTTCTGACATTAAAATGATTATTGGCCACAAATAAAATGTAATTGGTATTCTTTCAGAAATGGAAAAAGTACGGCAGGATACTCTGCAGCATTATTAAGTAGTGCTAAATCAAATATCAAAGGATGAAAATAACACTGTATTTAGCAATCAAGTTTATTTTAATAGATGCAGTCAGAGTCCCATGACTTACAATTTTGCCTCTCAGGGGAATGTTCTCACTGAGGAAAACATGAGAAAGAAAAAGACAAAAGTGCACATTTAGGTAGGGTCCTCACTTACTCCAGAACTGTCTGTGCTGTTTGCTAGTTCTGTCAAGGTTTCTGTTTTCCTTCTCAAATGACCATTTACACTTCAACCTTGTTTTTCCCAAATATCCTGAGCTACTGTTGGAACCACTCAGTGCAAAACAAAACCAACACCCAGAAAATCCTGTTTGTGCAGCATCTCATATGAAATTTTAAACTCTGTAAATTTAGCTACAGGGTTCCTGTTCTCTGTTGTCTCTCTGTATCGAAGGGGGAAGCAAGCTGTGACACAGGTGCCCGTGCAGCAGCAGCTAGGGATGGGACCTGCGGTGGGGGCTGCCCTGCAGGGCACGTTCAGTGCTGGCCCAGGAGAGGCATCTGCCGTGGTCACAGCCTGCTCGGACACCCAGTGCTGGCCCAGGAGAGGCTTCTGCCGTGGTCACAGCCTGCTCGGACACCCAGTGCTGCCCGTGACCGTGCTGCAAGAGCATCCTCGGAGCCCCGGGCTGAGCCGGCAGCCACCCACGTGTGCTGTCACAGCCGAGACCCGCTCCCCGAGCTCGGAGCTGCCACACAAATCACCAGCAGCGGCAGGAGAGCTGTCGAGACTCACCTACATACCTCTGCTACCTGCACAGGCAGCCTCATTCTCTGTCTACAGAAAGAGCATTGCTGCCTGCCAGAGCTGCCACTCCAGGTACAGTCACAGCTTTTTTCCACACCAGCACCAGGCAGAGGAAGAGATGAGTCAAACAAAACGCTGCCTTTTGGATGCTGCTAGAGATTGAAGTGAGGCTCTTCTACAGTGCAGCTCCTGCCTTCCTGCTGGTTGTCACCACAGCCTTTGCTTCCAAGTGTACAGTCATGATATCATATTAAATATATACATCTCACAGCATTTACCCAAAACACTCTCATTCAGCTGGTCTGGATCTCGATGGGAGGGAGGGAGGCATCTGGATGGCGAGGTCTGCAGGAGGATGATCACTGCTGTTAGACTGTGAACTGCAATGAGACGCGCTTGTTCTCCAGTGGTGTAGGGTGGCATTTGTCCTCCAAACTCTGGCATAAGGACCTGAGCCATCAGCATTGTACCAGCAGTATCCTGACCTAGGTGAAAATACAAGGCAACACAGACTGGCTGCTCAAACAATGAAAACTTCATTTACTGTCACTGCTTCAAAAGCCGGTGGCCCTAATAACCCAGAGACACTGACAAACCAACCTGATACATTCTCCTGAAACCAAGTGCTGTTCATCACAGTCAGGAGAGCTTTGCTGACTGACCCCAGGTGAGGACCACTTCCTGTGGGGATCAGCAGATAACAACAGGCAGACTGAGGTGGATCTGTAGCAGTGGTGCTTCCTCACGTGCCAAAGCTGGGGTGAAATACCTCATCTTCATGTTGCCTTAAAAGCCAGGTAAAACTGATCCCTGAGTAATAAACTGTATTTATTGCACCTGAGCAGAAGCCTGCAGTCCAGAGCAGTGTGTGTACTGGTGCTGCCTGCAAACCTTTGTTTTGGCCACATTCTTTATGCAGCACTCCATCACCCACAATATACAGGAAGTGCACGCAATATACAGGGGATGTACATTTTAATGTCATCATGGGCAGTGGGGCTGTTACTGGTCTGACTGATACACACTGGGGAGAAAACTGCTTTTGGTAGTGCTTTTCCTGGTTCTCGACAGGGCAAAAGAATTTACAGGAGGTCCAGAGCTCACATGTGCTGGAGAAGGGGCTGCATATCCCCCCGTTGCATAGGCCCTTTCCCCACATCTCCAACCCAGGGACATGGGTTTTCCTTAGCTTTGCTGGGCATGTGCTGCTGGCTGCTGTGTTTTCCTCCTGCTGCCCCGACCTGGGGAGAGCCTGCCAAACGATGGCCTGTCACACTGGGAAGATCATGAGGTGGATCAGGCAAAAGAAACAGAGAGGAAAAGCAGCTGAAAGCCAGGGGCAGTTAACAGCTGGCCTTGCAAAGCCTCACGTCTGTAGGGTACAAGAACACTGCCAAATACACATTATCCAAGAGTTTTAACACAATTTATTTTATGCTTAAATAATCAACTAGATCATCCAGTGTTTGTTGTTTTCATACATATGTAATTAGAGCTATTATCAATGAATGCTGTTTCCATATGAATATAATCAACAAATTAAAGTATTTCACCAAAACCCAAATAAAAATGCCCTTTAAAACACAGCAGCCTTAACAACCTAATATTACACTGCTAGGATGATTACGGATGATTGGCTTACTGAAAGATTCTACATCTTATAGCCAGTACACAATACAGTAATAATTTTACAGCGTGCTGCCAGTCTATTAGCTAATAATTTCTCTTCAGTTCATTTAAAAATATCCCAAACTTGTGCTCCTTAGAGCACCAACCCACTTCTAAAGCTGCAAGCATTACCCCCATTATAAAGCGAGAACAGATAGCACCCCCCTCCCCATAATGCAACTACTGTATATGTTATGGGTCTTAGGTCATTTCATTGAAAAATTGGCAACAGCAACAAATATTAGATGAAGGGCTTTGTGTTTACAGATAAAATCTTATTTTTCATGTTGCGGTATAGTGTTTGCAAAACTGGAAAAGATTTAATCAAAATAAGGTGAAACACATGCATCAAAATATTAGTACTCTGAAGAAAAATTTTCACAGAACTACAGAATTCCTCATTTTGGGAATCATTTAAATTTGCAGCAGATTTTAAAGATTTTTTTAAAATCAAGCTAGCGTTTTTGCATATACAAACATTATAATTGCTAATATACAAGAATCTGTGAAGATACACCCAGAATATCCCTGTAGGTGCAGCCATTTGAGACACCTAGCCTGCTCAATGCATTTGCAATATTCTGTTTGTGATCGAAAAGGCAGTGCCTTATCAACATTTATTCTATTTTGTTAGAATTTATACAGTGTTATTTATTTACAGCAAAACTATTGATGTTTAAAAAAGAAACAAATAGTGTTTTATACCCTGACAGTTTGGGTCCAAGAAAAATAAGGCGAGCTGTTGTGGATTTTAGTATTTTTAGTGTCTTTCCATGGTTTAACCATTTCATCTTCGCACATCCTCTCTGGCCACAGGAATTTATTTCTTTTGAGATGACATCAAACTGCTTGAGAGAAGCTGTTAACAGCATGGCATCTTGTATATACACTGCATTGGTAACTGTGCACCCTCCAATCCTGTGAATGAATGTGAATTTCCATGCTCTGTAAATTGGCTCATGCTAAATTAATTTTTTTGTTAGGGGGTGTTTTTTTTTTTTTTTTTTGTTGTTTGTTTTTTTCTTTTTGCATAAAAACCATGCGGTTAATGTGGGGAAGCAGCAAACACACGCACACTTTTATAGGTGAATGTTTAATTCCTGTTGATTTTTTTTCCGTGAGTGTCCCTCTAGAATACTGGCAGTAAAAGCACACAGTTCTGTGGAAAGAAAACAGAGAATAGATCATTTCAGAAATATCTTGTCAGAATCAGTTTCGTGCCTTTCCCTGACTAAACAGAAAACTTGTAATTGGCACGATGGAATTCTGCAATAGGCTAAATCACACAGTTTCTAGGTAGGCAATGACATTAGCTGAGCTCCCAGCACGAGGGCAAAATGCAGCTGCAGATGTCCACACTGCTCGTGAACTGATTTACAAATATGTTTGCAGCACACTGCATTCCATCACCCCGGACACGGCACCAGCTCATCCGATCCAGTGATGACAAGGAATAGGTTCTCTTGTCGTGGAAGGAACAGCATCCTCTCCAGACCGAGAGAGCTGCTGCTTCCACAGCATGTTTTTCTTCATTGTGTGCAAGCATCCCCACAGTGATGGAAAACCTGCTCTCCTTGCACATCCACCTCTGCCAGTTGCTCAGGGAACGTGACTGGCAGAGCCAGGAATGCAGAGCCCAGCCTTTAGGAGGCTTGGTGAAGGACAAAAGCGAGGACGAGGAACAGCTCCATCCATCTCCCGCCTGGTTTGCATGAGCAGCACCGAGGAGACAGGGTCGCGCTCCTGCTCTCTCGCCCCTCAAACCAGAGCCATGCACATAAGGAGTTTGTGACATTTGTTGTACAACAGCAGTGTCTCGCAGCAGAGAGGGCAGGAAGCAGAAACACAAACACAGCGGCGAGCAGGAGCTGGAAGCCCCGCGGCTCTCCGGCACCTGGGCGCAGGGCAGCCCGCTGGGGAGCGTGGCTGGCTCAACGCCGGCGGCTCTCAGGCTGGCACGGACATGCCTGGCTACTAATCAGGTCACAGGTCCATATGCATTCCCCAGGAGTGCTCGCAGTCTCCTTCCACGCTAAAGCAATCTGTCCTTGCCCACATCTACAGTTGTCATAAATCTGTCCTGCTGCTAAGAGCCGCCTGTTCCCACTGCAGCAGTCACGCCAGCTCACACCGCGCTGTCCTGCAGAACTGCACGCAAGAGTTCTTGGCTTCTCCTTTTAACCCATGCTTCACAATGCCTTATTTGCAATGGTGACAAGGACGTTTCACAGCAAAACCTAGCTAACACTGTGATTTTTTTCAAACCCTCCAAAGAAAAGAACCACCTCTGCCTCCTCAACAGGATTTTTTTGGTCTTTTGTGATGACAAAACAAACTGTTTTTCTATAGAATCCTTTGCCTGTGCAAATACATCCTCTTCTGCACTCAAATTAAACATTTTCAATGGTCTCTTGACCAGGCTCACAATTACTTAGTGCACATTTGGTCATGCTTATCATATCAAAGTTTGGAGCACAGATATTCATCTTACAGGACAAAGTTCCCCCCTGAGCAAAGGTTCATTATCCGAGTTCCTCAGAGACTCCAGCATGGAAGACTTGCCTACTGGAAATTACAGGAGAAATGCATCAGCAGTCATGGGAGCAAATCTGGTTCTGAGGAACTGTGACTCTGGCTTCCCAAAGGTCAGACTTCGTTTCATACATGAGGCAAAGACTGCCTTATTTGTGTCATTTTATTTTAAAATGAAATGCTTTTCCCTTATCCCTGGTGTCTTTTGCATCAAACTTGTATGCTGGCAGGCTCTTTAGCTGCATTGCTTATAGGGTTCAGTGCCTGAAATTACACATTTCTGCTGCTTTGCCCCTGCAGATTGACAGTGGGGCAGCACGGGACCCAATGTGGGACACCATTTCATACAAGTAGTGCCATCCCATTGGCTTGCTTTACTCTCATATCCTTGAGCTCCATAAGGGGAAAGCGGCATCAAAAGATGGAGGATCACCTCCCTTTTCCAAACAATAAATATTCTATGAGTACATCGAGCAGCAAGCCATGTGAAGCTGTATTATTCTATTAGCACACATGGGAGGGCTCTCAGTAGAAGCAGGAATCCAGGTGGATGCAGTAGGTGCTCACCAGATACTGAAATCACACCAGTCAGCACACAGAGCTTGCTCCTTGGGGAACATAAATCCCTCAGCTAGATCCCACACTCCGAGTGCTGTTTGTCTCAAAGGGCTCTACTCACATGCACAGAGAGCCCATAGGGCCAGGGGGCTGTAGGGGCTACCTTACTTTACATCAATCAGAAGCGACTGGTGACTCAGGAGAGACTCTGCTTCTGTCTTTCTCCTCACAATCTGGTCTATTTGCCAGGTCCTGTTTATCCTCTTCTTAAATCCTACAGTCAGCCCTATACCATATGTACAGTAAAAAGATAACACAGTCTTGCATTTCCTAAACTCTTCCTCTGTCCAATTTCTGAAACCCAACAAAGCTAAGAGAAGTTCTGAGCAGAAAAAAACCATGGCTATGGGAAATCTACACGCTTGGAGCCATGACTGATGGACCAGCATCGATAGATGTGGATGGGCTCCTCCCATATTTACAGGCACATCTCTTTGTGACTACAGCTGTGTCATCAAGACAAAGCAGCCTCTGGCTTCAGGGTGCTCCATCATGTTTTCACAGAGCCCCCTGCAAGGGTGCCTGAGTCTGTGCATTTGGGTTTAACTTGGGAAGCCCTTAGACCATCAGCTGCTGGCTTGCTACAATCGTTAGGGCTGGATCAATAAAATTCACAAGAAACAGTTGGTAGGGATTATTTGTTGGCAAATATTGAGACACTTCACTTACAAGGACTTTGACTTGCGTAACTGCCCTCAAATCACATGTTTGACAGTGGAAGAAGCCTTTCACTCCTAGCAGGTTTATTTGTGTGCAGCTCCTTTACTGTTTGTGTTTAAGTGTTTAGGGGTAGAAAGTTCTATGGATCACACACACTAGACATTGTAAAATTCCCAGAAATCTCTCACATGCCTGAGTATTGCTTTGCTTCATTTTCCAAGAAGTAAAGTTTAATTTCTATACATGAACACAAGGTCATTTTCTGCTTACAAGATCAAGGGCCAGCCACTCAGCTCTGCAGCTGGAAAGCAAAGCCAGGGTAGCAGAGGCAAGCCTTTGTGCAGCCCAGGTGCTGCTTCCCATGCTAGCAAAAGCCTTCAACAAGGGAAAAAAATTGATCACACTGACCGTTCAGTGGTCGGCTTTCAGCTTTCACGAGTAACTTTTCTTCTCCACGTGTCTGACTTCTTTCTTTGTCTTGACCTTATAAGCTTCTCCCTGCTTTAAAGGAAAAGTATAAACATTAACACAGTCTGCACAGAGCACTCGTAACTGTAAACCTGCTTCCAAAACAGGCTCCACATTTTGCTGTAACAGGATAAATAAAAAGCAGTTAAATCACATTAACACTTCATTTCAAAGATACACACAATCTATTTATCCACTCTGCTGAGCTGCAAAAGCACAGGTCTGAAATATCATCTTCAAGTAGCAAACACAGCTCTACAATTTCAGCCTGACCCCTGGGCTGGAGTGCCCAGCTGGCAGTCAGTCCTTGGCAGAGCCCCTGCTGCCAACTGCAGCAGGAGCCAGTGCCACTGACAAGGAAAAATCACCTTTCCCAACCGTCCTCCCGGGCCAGCCGGATTGGTGGGCATTCCCAACAGCACAGGCTCTGGCTGCTCTCATGATGTTTCACAACGTCTGTGCTTTAAAGTGAGCAGGTTAGTAATGGAACAAAGGGAGGAGGAAGAAAGCCAGCAAAAACCACCACTGAAGCAGCACAGAAGTAAAACCAATGTCAGTGACAGGCAGTGCAGGTTTCAGTGTCTTTAAAACAGCAAATCCCAAAATAAAGTTCATCTTTGCTCATTAACAGTAGCTCAATAATCATCTAAAAATAAATTCTCCAGCAATCACAAGCCTCACTCACATCAGAGAAAGGCATCTGTTTATGGATGGCTATGGGCAGAATTTACCCCTCAGGTGATCTGCATTGATGTATTTGTAACTATTTGTAGTTTCCAACTAATCTAAGCTGGTGTAGCAAATTGAAAATGTTTCCCCCTTGCTGGGCAGGATTTTTTTTCCTCATAAACAACTAGGAAAGAGGGAACGGAAATAAGTTTGTTTCCACTCTCTTATTTCTGTCACATGTGTGTCCCCAGCTTTTTTTTCTTTTTCTTTTTTTTTTTTTAATGACCAGAAGATAAAGGGTATTTGTTATCATCCTTTCTGAATCTGTTTTCACTCAGACAAGAATTTCATTAGCCCCAATGACAGTTTTACTGGAGCAGAGACCTCTGAGGGCCATGTGCTGGGAAAGAAGGCATGAGCTCCTCTGAAGCCATTTGTTTCCAGAGGTGATGCCCATTCCCCCAAGGCCCCCTTGGGACAGATGACAGCTGAGGCACAGCCTGCCCACTCCTGCCCCTGTCACTGAAGCCCTCTGCAAGAGGGGCTGGGGTGTGCTGGCACACAATAGTCCTACTCTTTCCACTGCCCTTTCTTTTTCAGGGTGATAAAGTGGGACATAGTCCAGCCCTCACAGAAGGCTTCCAATTTTGATCAGCAGGGACAAAATCCTGTCTTGGTGCTTGCTTGTAAAGAATACCATTGCTTGGGTATGTCCCCGTTGCCCTGAATCCTGCAAACCCTCAGTCCCCAGCACCAGGGGTATCACACAGGTGAGCGAGAGGCCGCTGGGATCAGACTGCAGCTCACTCCTTTGGGCTGGTGGAAAGGCCACACAATCCACCTACAGCTGTAAGGCACAGATTCTGCAAGGGCAGACACACAGACACAGCTCGACTTGATGGCACAAGCCAGGCCTCAAACCCGTGGCTTAGGCTGCTGCCTGTTTTACAGAAACAGGCCTCGATGTCCTGGGCCAACAGAATTGGGCCAGGCCCCCCCGACGCCACCCCTGCCCCATGACCCCAACGCACAACTTGCCAATAACTGCAAGCACTGCACTTTTTGCCAAGGCTTCTTGTTAAATGCAAACCTCCAGCCCTTTAGCAGCACTTTCTAGCAGTCAACACAACCCTCCGCGCCTACTGTTATTTCCTGGTAGTCCCCGTTGCATTACCATTTCACCAACTTTCCTCTCATGGGGGATAACAACGCGTCTTACTACCTTCCGGGTGATCTGTGGGAAGCAATACATAAAAAGCATCGATTTTTTTTTTTCCCTAGATTCTAAAGGGAGAAAGTATGTTAAAAGAAGTTACTTGAATGCAAAGACTCAGAGCAGTGATGTAATTCATGATTACTTTTCTCGTGATGACGTTGCCTTCTTCATCGGTAAACTGTTCCTCTGTTACAGATTCACCAGGAATGTTTTTTGCTTCCTCACCCTAAAGAACGTGTTATAAGATTAGCAATAGAGCCTATATTCTGTCAAACCCACACATATTTCCACACCAATCCAAGCAACAAGCACATGCTAGCTTCAACTTTATGTAACAGTTTGCTTTATGTCACACGAATTGTATGAAAGCCTCGATCATTTAGCAATGCTGATACCTGTGCATTTATTCTACAAAATGTTTCCTTAAAGCTTGTAGGGAGCATCTAGCACACTGCTCCTATTAACTAATGCATGCCAGGAAGCTCTCTGGGCAACAAAATCTAGTGGTCAGTCAGAGCCCTATGAGATGGAGGCACAAATTCATGATGATGTAATCTCCAGTCAGACATCCCTTAGCTTTTCACAGTTTGTCAGTGCCCAGCAAATGCAGAAACATGGTCTAACATGGGGGAAGTTTGGACTTAAAAAGACAGCTCTACCTATAGCTTGCTAAACACAAGGTCTTACACACACAGAAGACAGACAAGACTTCTCAGCACTCACAAAATGGAGGAAGTTATCTTACGTGACACTTTGCCCAGCATGGTGCCACCGTGCCATGGAGCCTCGGCAGCTCGGTCCACGACTTACTGAGATCAGGAGCACTCCATTCATCACTTCTTGTAGTACCAGCAATTTATAGGACCAGTGCAAATAAATGTAAAAGCAGTTTCCTAACTGGTACACCAGTGACTTAATTCCACTTAAAGGAATTATTGCTCAAATCATAAATAAATGACATTACTTTAGAGTCTGAGCCTAGCTGGCAGTAGTGAACTTACGTCCCAAAAGAACTTTGCTAACTTTACCTCACAAAGTCACGTTTCCAAACCTGAGTGCTGAAGCAAGCATTGCTTTTGATGCTTCAAAAATATCCATTGTCTGTGGTTATATCTTTCATATAAGTAAGGCAAACATAATGATAATGTAGCTGGTCTACATATGAAAAATTACCACTTGTAAATGAATAACCCAAACAAATGAAAAAATCCTTAAAACTTTTCTTCTCCCCTCACCCTCAACCCCCTATGGAAAAATTACAACTAGAGGGAGGAAGTAGAAACAAACATTGTATAAAACAAGTTATCACAATATTAACTACAAAATAATAATTGAAAGGAGACTATTACAGCTTTTGTAATGCTTCCACGTACTGAACAGGGCAGCATAGGGCAAATACAGTTTCTATTTACTGTGGTCTATATACTACACAGTTGTCTACATAAGCTCCTGGCACTGCTCTATAACAAACAAATACAGTGATGCCATGTGTATTTTCTTAAAACTGTTTTCCCTACTAACGCAGCTTTTGCAATATGTACATTGTAACATTAGGGCTGTATGCTACGTCTAAGCTCTAAGCAAAACAAACCTTTCCTTTTGTTTACAAGCCATTTGTGGTCCTTTCTAGCCAAGCTTTTCTATCTTCCTCGCTTGGGGAGGACGGCAGCAGGCAGGAGCCGAGGGGAGCACTGCAGAGCAGAGCCCCTGGCCATGTTTGTCGCTCTTCACAAATGCAGAATTTCTGCTGGTTTCACACTGAAAGCTGTACTGAAGTCACCACTTGATAATTAAGCAATGGAATATTTTCAGAAATTTTACACATCTTTTTCCCCAGGCTTTCACAGGCTGTTAGCAAACTGTACAACTTGTTGAACTTTGGTGCTTCGGGAAGCATTGCCAAGAGAAGGGCAGGCTCCACAGCCAGGTGGATTCCACTGCATGGGGACGTAAGGATGAGGTCCTGTGCCTGAGACATACCTGGGGCTGCGGGGACCTGGCTGAGGTGCCGAGGCCAGGGAACGGTGGCGTCCCTACAAAAGCACGGCAGAACAAACAGCTACTGAAGCCTTCAGATGCAGCCTGAACAATTCATTCCCCAGAAGGAGAAATGACACACCTGCCTGAGCGCTGCCCCAGGCTCCGTGTAGGGGGAGGGAAGTGCGAGGCTGGTCCCTGTGGAGAGCGGGGCCCCAGCGGCAGCCGGCTGCTTCCTTTCTCATGAGCGAGGCAGCAGAAACGAGAACGGGACGGGACTGCTGCGAAGCAGCGGGCAGAGACTGGCTAAAGGGTTTGGGAACTGAAACCTGTGGGGTTTCCTACTCACAGAGAGAACGAGAGGGGGAAAGACTGATGCTGGAGGCTTCATACTTTAATCAGATGCATAGCAGATGGGGAACTAGCTGCACAGTTTCTTCCCTGGCCTTCCACATGTGGGTTCAGAGACTCCCCAGTGGGCTCCAACACAGTGCCCTAAGGAGCAGGAGGGAACCGTGGCCCAGATATCGCACGGAGCACAAAGGTTCCCTCTCATGAGTAGGATCTCCAAAGCCACTACAACAAAACTCATGAAAACCAGAAATAAAACAACATGGCCAGTAGCAAGGTCACCAGACTGCTTGGCACACCAACACCGCTTACGTGTACTGGTTCTTTTGACTCCTTACAGCAGCTATGAGCAAGGTTATCCCTTAAAACAACCGAGTGAGAATTACTGTGTTCAGCTTTAAGATGAAAAGTGTACTGCCGCACTGAAAGATGACTCTTGAAAGAAAATGCAGTTTTAAAGGTGTGGTGAATCTTGGGTTTTAATTAGCTACATGCTCCTTTAAGCACAATTTAAGGATAAATGCTGTAAATACTCAGCAGTCAGCACGCATGAAATCCAGCTTTCACAATTCTCTTGCTGGTGGGTAGTTAAACAAATTGCAGGAGGGCTCACAACTGGCAGGAGGTAGATCTGATTTACTGACTTTTCTAATCCTATGCAGTTATAAAGATGGATGTTTGCTAGTGAAAAAAACGCTACCTACTGGCAGTTTTAGTTGTAAGATCTCAAACCATCATTAGGTTAGAATGGTACATTAGATGACCTTGTCCACAAAAGCTGTTTTTAAACACAAAGCTGGTGCATCTGCGTCACAGCTAAAAAATAAAATTCTTTCCGCTGCATCATACTTATGTGGGCTTCATTTCACCCTTGACCACTCAAAAACACTGTCACAATACCAAAAGCTTTAGAAAGGCAGGGAGAAAACTTAATACCGTGATTACTGGAAGCCCAGTTATATCCCTGGGACTAAAGCGTACAAAGGCTGCAGTCTGCAAGCCTCAGCGCCAGAACATGCCAGGAAGCTTTGCAAAGCAGAGTGCTTTAATGTCACCCTGCTTGCTGGAGTGTAGTCCTGCCAAAACCAGCTGCTATCCTCTCTCTGCTGCTCTCCAGGGCAGGAGAAGCAAAGAGCAGTTTCCTCAAAGTCTTCTGCCAGCTCCACTGATTTTCTTAACAGTTATTTGCAGATTATGGGTGTTCCCAGGGACCTCCAGATAAATGAAGTTATACAGTTGGTGCTGCAGTATTGTGCCGAAGTTCACTGTAGATTTGTGAGAGCTCTGGTTTTCTTTCATGTTTGTTTTGTTACTAGAGGGATAATAGTTCCTTTCCTCCCATACATCTAGTGTTGTTGTAACAATGGAGAAAAAAGGTGCAGCTGGATGTGTCTTACCCACACAGATAAAAAGGCATTTAAAAGCAGGCAGAAATAAGAAAGATGGAAAGATCCTAAATATTTAATTTTGCCAAAGAGAGGCAATGCCTCAATGGGAACAGGAGCTGTACAGAGTGCTCAGGCCTCTTCCCTCACTGGCCTAAGTCTGCATCAGGACATAATCCATTCAGTCTCGAGATCACATTCTTGTAATGCATGAACAGCAGCTGCGCCTCAGTCTCCTTGGGGTCCCGAGCCTCCGTGGCCGTGGCAGGAGAAACAAACCATCTTTCATTAAGGTTGTTTTCATTAGTGAGTTCTGCCTACTCAGGGAGACCTTGTTAATCAGATGCCATGACTCTCTGCCTGCGCCTGTGCTGAGTCTGTAGTTGCTTGTTTGCAGATGTATCGCTAAAGCCATGGGAGGGGGAGAAAAATCCCAACAAAACAACAGGCAAGGCAGGGAGACCTGAGAGCAAATGGGACAGTGTGTAGTCCACTACTGGGAGCTGGGGCACAGGTCTGGTGTGTGTGGCATGGAGGACAACGTGATGAACACCCTCAGAAGAGCACTTGCAGCCTGGGGTTTAATTTCCTCCATGCTGTCTTACTGAGTCTGGCACCTCCAGCTCTCATAGGGCAGGACAGGGTGAGGGCACTCACCCACAGCTCTCCCAGCCAGACAGGGACTGCAGTGGAGAGACTGCCCACCTGAGTACACAAAAGGAAACGCTTCCCATCTTCCTCACACAGGGCACAGGCACTTAATTCTTATCACCTACAGGATGGCCGCATTTCATTTTCCATAAATAAGCTTCCCCTGAATAGCAAGACCATGGGAGCTTCTGGCTCTAGCTTTGACTAACTGCTGCTCAGGCCACTTCTCCTGTGCAGGCTGAACCAAACTCTCCACAACCAATAACAGGGCATTTAATGAGAAAAATGCATGGAAAGGGACAAATCTTTAATAAAAATTGTCAAGAAGTAGCCAAAGTACAAGATACTAAATTACATCAGATTTGAATAACCACTACTTAGAAATATATTTTATTTTCCATTACATTCTACCATAAATCTTTTGGCAAGAATCTTACTAAAACAGCTTTAGCCAAAAATTTGTATCCATGAAAGATTTAACAACCTCTGAAAAAGCATGAAAAATTGGACACTGATTTTCTGCCATGATTCAATAAAAGGAGCTTTGGATCAGGCTTTGAATGTGCACATTGTGGCAAGCATTCTTATTTTTCCCTTGTGTGCTAATTGCTCACATTCCTGCACTACCATAAACCCATTTCTTTTGCAATGCCCCATCCCATCAATCCACCATGTGAACACAACAGGGGAAAGGAAGAAAAACAAAACCATCTGCACTACCTTGAGGTTAGAATACGATCCTATTACATGTGGAAATGGGCATCAGTCCTTGCTTGTCTGGTTTTATGGGCTCAGCCCTCTGAAGTGCTAAATCCCATGGGAATGTGCTCCAGAGTGCTGAGCACTTGACAGGACTAAGCTCTTGGACTGCTGGGAAAATACCTCTGTGGGAGAGAAAAGCCTTTCCCCATATATGGGCCAGGACAGAGAACTACGGTAGCAGTTAAACGGAAGTAACAGTGTTAGCAATACTGAAGAATGGCATGGAAAGGAAAAACAAGTCGGGAAAGAAGAGCAAAGGTAATGAAGCAATTCAGCCCTGACAGTACCAGTGGAGGCACATGGCTAAGCCTTTTTTCCATGGGACTCAATTTATCCTCAAGGTTTTGGTGTCAGCAAACTTCATGCCTGCAGGCTGTGTGAGTACCTCTGCTGCTTTTAACACAACAAGCAGGCAGTAATGAATACCAGGAAGAGCAATTAATATTAGGAAGAAATTCTTTACTGTGAGGGTGGTGAGGCACTGGCACAGGCTGCCCAGAGAAACTGTGGCTGACCCACATGTGGAATGTTCAAGGCCAGGCTGGGTGGGGCTCTGAGCACCCTGGTCTAGTGGTAGGTGTCCCAGCCACGGCAGGGGCTTGGAACTGAACAATCTTTAATGTCCCTTCCACCCCAAGCCATTCTGTGATCCTGTTAATAAAGGCAACACAGTTCCCATGTGCAGTTCTGCTCAGCGGAGGCTCCAAGCACACCCCCATCCCCTCCCCACTGCTGCTGGACATAAGCTGGCACAGAGGGGCTCCGGGGCTGTGGGGTCGGGCACAGCACCCACCTTGCTAGGCACTGAGGTGCTGGCAGGTGAGAACCTGCTGCTCCCAGCCACTCCTGGGGGCTCTGCGGCAGCACTGTGAGTTATTTCCCCTCTGCAGGCACAGAGCATTGCTCCAGGTCTCTGAGCACTACATCCTGAGACCTCTTCCCTGATCGAGCAGCTGTACTTCAGCCTGTGCATGCTCTCACAGTGATTTCAGTTCACCCAAAGTGAACATGCAGAAAAAAAGTCCAGATCCCTATCAATGTTAAATCTTCATTTTACCATGTCACACCACCATTTCATGAACTTTACATGATCAAAATGGCTGTTTCCACTATCAAACTGTTTCTCTAAAAGGCCTGATGATTGTTGCTTTCAAACTTTTCTTGTTCTCTTTTAAGCTTGTCTTGAGATGCAGAGTGGGGGATAAAAAAAGAAGCTATAAATGATCAGAAAATAACCAAAGAATCACATGTATTTTCTAATCAAGAGACAGGTACAGCTCTAATCTATCTGAGCTCAGACACGTTCCCAAGAGCGCGGGTTCAGCCGCCTCCACTCGCCACGCACACCCTCCCCACCGGGTCTGCACCAGCTGCGGATTCCAACACTGAATATGCTGCTTTTACCATGGCTCTGTTAAAAGTTCTACCCCAAATTATACCACCACATTTAAAACCAATTTTCTGTGCCTTTCTCTAAACACAGGGGCTGTACTTGGAGAGCAAGAGAAAGCTGCCTTGGACACGTTTTCCCCTTTTCTACTCCAACACTTCCTGACTGCAAACCAGAGGACACCAAAATAGTTCAGACATGAATTGGGTGGGGGCCCTTAGCCACAGGCCAACTGTGCAGGGTTTGAAACGCAGCACACTCACACTTTGTGTGTTAGCAGACTCCTGCAGCACTGCAGGGGCTGTACTCGCCCACAGGCCGCCTGCCCCCTTTGAAAACAGAAACCACATTCCTAAGGCTGAGCAGTCGGGGCTTATCTTCAGGGGGAATTACTGAGGAAGGGTTATACCCTGACCTGCCCAGGGCCTTTCAGGGAAGGCAGCAGGTTCTGCCTGGGGAGATGGGGGATCGGACAAAACATTCGCTTCTGCTGAGCTCAGTTTTGCCATTCCTGCCTTGTCCCAAAAGGAAGCACGACGGGTATACTGAGGAATTTGTGGCGAAGGCAGCCAGAAAAGTCACCCTGCCTCTTCCAAAAGCATCTGCACCTTGGACTGTTTGGCAGCTGTGCAGAGCAGCCTTTCTGCCACCCCCATTACACAAAAGGTGCAGTGCCTTTTGCGGTGTGCAGACTCCTCTCCACAAAGCATGCAAGCCACAGTGATATAGATATGTGCAATTGAAATGTCACAATTCATTCCTAAAGTAACAATTACAGCTTAGGCAAACTGCACTAGTGCTGTAATAGCACTAAGGTGCCCATCTTTTTTTTTTTCATGGCTTGACTATATGATTTTCTAGTAAGAATCTAATAAATCCTGTAAGTTACTGAGGAATTACATAATGGTTTCTGATACAGAATTATTTTCTCATGCTATATGCTGCAGGAAAATAATTGCATATTGTATGACCATACAAAAAATATTATAAGAGCAAATGCAATTATTTATATGATTATGCCATTGTTATCAGTCGATAAAGTATATTGTGCTGTAAATAAAGGCCACCTGTAAATAAATATACTAAATAAAGTCCACTGAAGGCAATGCAAAGACTTTTATTAACTTTGGTAGGTTTAAAATCAGGATCATCTGCTGTATTGAGAAGGTTTTCCAGAACACATTAAGCACTTAGGACCACAAGTCTCAACCAGAGTACGTGCCTCATGCTTTCCTATATCCCACTCGTGTATTCCTGCAAATGTTTAACTTGTAACTTAGAATTTTTTAAAGACAAGAGGAAAAAAACCCAAACTGTTACCCATCTCTCTCTGTGGCTCATATTTGCTCTACAGGACACCAACATGCTGCATCTAGCTGCAGTCTTTAGGATGCCATGCACAGCAGTGGCAGTGAAGGACACAGCACTCCATGCAGCACAGCTGCTTTCCAGCACAACACACTCATAAACCTGTGTTAAGCGAGGAAAGGCGACCTAGCACTGGGTTATAAATCCATACTGGCAATGGAAAGCACTCTACCAGGGGGGCTCCAGTATGCCAAAACTGGCATTCTGACATAGCAGACCAAACCCACATCCATGCCAACACCGCCTCAAGAATGGAAATCACAAAGTACCTTCAGAATCAACCGCCGTCGGTAAACTCTTGTAGTAATTCTCTGCTCTTCATCTGAGCTTGAATCACTCTCAATCTCACTGTCACTGTCACTACATTCCTAATAAATGCAGTTTTAGTACATTTGAACAGCACGTTTGCAAGACAGAACATGCTGATCAGGACTAGGAGAAGAAAACAGAGGTTATCACGGACAGTGCTTCCCCTGTCGCTGTTATGTACATAATGACTCGCAGTTTCACTGCTAAAGTACACGATGGGAGGAGGCCCTTTTGCTCCTTGGCATGCTGTAACCTGATAATTACACCAGCTATGGAATATCTCAGCAGCTCTCAAGTCTCAGAAAATGGTATCTGGAATGCATCTGACCTGTGAAATTTCAAAACCTTATGTAATTCTTTGAAATTTTGTTTAAAAAAACCCCAAACCTTGTTATAACTAATTGAATCCTTTTCACCTAAAAAATTACTCTTTCAAACAAGTTTTATGGATTCACAAGGTACGGGAAGTGCATTCCCTAGTAAAAAAAGGAAGACGGTCACACAGATTCAGTGGAGCACCTTCACACAGAAAGTTACAGACAGGCCTTCTGAAGAGCTTCTCCATGTAAATGCCTTTCCTGCTCAGTATTTATCTGCTTTTACAAGTGGCAAAACTGCTGTGTGAAGCACAACCATACTGCATTTTTTCAAGAAGGGAGCTTTTAGAGCTCAGCTCAGGGGGCACAGCCCGGTGCTGGGAGGCACCACAGCTGCACACAGGTGTCTACTCTGTCCTGGCACCCTCTGCCAGCCCCACTGTTTTTCCCTCCAAACCCCAAAGAGCTCAGCTTTGGGGCTGAGCAGCTCTGTGTGCATGTGCCTGACAAAGGGCTTCAGACCTCTGTGTGTGATGGATGCAAGGCAGAGACCCTTCTCCCATGATATTCAGCTGAACCAACCTTTTCCTGAGCAGAGAAAATTGAAAATTTCCTCCATGTTACTCAATGACAGCCCCCCCAAAACTGATTTTAAAATCATGAATATTGGATATTATCAACTGCATATCTGTTTCTCTTTTTGAATCTGGCCCAAGATGTCCTAAACAAGAAGCATTTCTCAGAAATTATGTGCAAAATAAGAGTGGGCATAGGTGGGTGGAGGAGAAAAAGAACTATGTAACAAAAAGCATTTAGGGCAGGATGACAGAATTCATCTGCAGTCCTCTGGCACTAGACAAATATAGATACAAAAGATTATAAGCCAATCCTCTCCTGAAGAAGTAACAAGAAAGCAGAAGGTTTCCAGAGGGCACAAAGACTTTAGAGGGAGAGTTATTTCTAATAAACAGCTTTAAGTGGTTTATTTGTGATGGAATTCTGACACTGAGAGTCACCTTGACCATGTGCTGGACATCATCCTCTTTGGAATAACAGAGCAACTGTGCTGTGTTCCTCTTATTTAACAAGATCACTGGAGTCTGATGCTTGAGCATTTGTAGAGAGTTGTATGACCTACACGAGTACTGCACTGCTTCTGTAAATGTTTACGTGGACTTGGGATGAGGCCAAGGATTTGCTTCATCCACATCACCAGGCGTCAGAGCAGTATCAATTGTCTGAGTTTATCTCTTGGTGCAAACTCTGTGCCAAAACACTGCTACTGCTGCAGCCCTTCTCTTGCAGGTGGGTGACTATTGCTCCCTGGCTCCTTCCAAATGGGTCATGGATAAAATACCTCACTTTGGCAAGTAGTTTCAGTTTGTTCCCTCTTTTTCTTCACAGAAATAAATCTGCTTCTTCCACACTTTTCTCCTTATGGAGCATTTCTCAAGACTGCCTTGCAGAAGACTGCAGTTGAAATTTTCTTTCTGTTTTCATGACAGCACATGAAGTGTCTCACCATGAATTGGACTGTGTTAGTAATTAAACTTATTGAATTCGAATTAGATTAGAAGGCATTATTGAAGAAATATCAACAAAATAATAGAAGCAGTTCTTGTCATTCTAACAGATGCTAGTTTCTTACCCATTCAGGCTTGGTGAGAGACCCACATTTTGAAATGACATTATTTTCTGATACCAGTTTATTCAAGGATCATGCCTGTAAAAAGACTTGTTATTTAGTAGATAAGATTATCAGCCTTTACCAATAAAGCAAAATAGTGCAGAGAGCACGGCCAAGAAAAGCACTTGCTTATTCTTCTCAATCCATATGGGATATCCAACAGTAAAGAGCACACAAAAGGGGGTGACAACTTATCTTCCCACTGCTGGGAATGCAGAGGGGGAAGTGCAGCTTGTCAGCACACCCTCAGCACGTGCATCTACACTCACTCCTGCATTTAATCAGAGCATGGCACCACCAGACTGAGGTCTGCCCCAAAGCCAACAAACACTGAGGAACGCTGCCATCTGCCTTTAACTGCGTTTGAAGGCGAAGGCTCTTACATTTTTTAAGTATTCCGGTAATTAGCGAACATTAGGAAAGATCTTACTGTGTCACGAACTAATAACAAGATAATAACAATCATATGCTGCATAACTGCTGAGACTGATTATGTTACCATCTAATAAAAGAATTCTTGGTTGTATAATCGAAAGAATAGTTTAAAATGAACTAACCTGAATGATTTACTGCAGCCCACCACAGCCAACATTTTTATTGTGCTACAATAAAATAAAACTATATCACGTAGAAACAATTGTACTGAAATATCTTGCTTCCAAAAGTTATAATCTCCTCCTGTATTATGCCCAAGAAAAGACAATCTCAGCAGAGAGAATAATGTAGAAGAAACTCTGCAATTCCCCTTTTCAGCCTGGTTTCCTGCTGGCCCTGAGGTCTGCTCTCTGGCAACCCTCCCACTGCTGGGGTGTGAGGTGCACGCAGCTCTTGGGCTACAAGCCATTCTTTGAGTCAACTTTACTTCTAAGCTTCTGGTAAATAAATAGAAGCAACGGAGAAAGCTATCAAAATCTTCACTGTCAGAAAGCAGCTTATAACTGGGGTTCTGCAGCTAAGGCTGTACGAGCCAGGCAAGGTAGAAAGGAAGGGGAGCCCCTCAGCAGTATTTTAAGGAGAAAGAACTAGCACCTGGAAAAATGCTTTACATGTTTGGAAATCTTTTGATTTCTCTTGGCTGGATGGACTTTGCAGTTGGGATGAACAAGGCCATGAAAAAAAAAAAAAAATAAGGAGGAGATTAAATATCACCCAAAATTTATTTTCTGCAAATAACAGAGTAAAAAAAAAATGCAGTTAGTGTTGGGGACAAAGAGCAGGACAGAGCCTGAAGGTTCCCTATATTTCTTTGCTCCTAGCATTTGATTCAATGCCATAGGAAGAGTGGGGGACCAGTGGCAACACCTTAGTGGAAACAGATGGAGGACAGCTGAGCTGTTTGGCACTGTTTGCAGAGGTGCTACGTCATGGCAGGGAAGGGCCTGCTCCCCAGCGATGCAGGACAGCGGTCCCAGAAGCCGCTCTAACCTCTTCCAGGGCTCAGGGCCAGGCAGGGAGGGGATTGTGCAGCCCTGTCTGGCTCCTCTGCCTATCCTGAATCCATCCCATTCTGTTCACAAAGCAAATACAAATTTCCAGTAGCTTCCATTTTTCTCAATTCAGTAATAAACTGAAAATGCATAAAGAAGGATAAAAAAAAAACCCTAACCCTGTCACAAACAACATTACGAGTCATACAAAAAAATTTGTCAACCAATATGTCAAGCAACAGGGACTCCTCACATTGTTAATTATTACAGGACATACTGTACCTTCTGTTCAGACATTACTGCTCCCTCCTCCTCTTGGATGCTTGTTCTTGGCTTCCCATCCTCAGAAGTACTCCAGCCCATCTTCTTCACACTGACAGGCACAGATGTTTTGCTGCCTTCTGTTGTTGGCTTGCTGGTCTCTTCCAAAGATTTCTGATATGCTGTTGATGATAATGTTTGCTCATCAGTACCAGTTGAGATCTGGGACTTTGTTTTCAGGGCTTCTTTGTCACTGTGCTTTCCCACATCATTTAAAGCTTCCTGGATGTAGGATTTAGTTTTTGCCTCTGATGTGGACTCGGATAGGCTTCCATTTGTTTCTGGCTTCCCTAGTTCTCCTTTGACATATGAGGTAAGAGAATCCCGACATTGGTTCGAACTACAAGAAAAAGAAAAAGGAATAGACAGCTGTTCAGGGCTTAAATCACAGGGAGAAGGGCAAAGCACCAAGCCTCTTACTGAGCCTTCAGTCTGAGCACATACGTTTCACACAGAGAAAAGCAGAATTTTAGACTCCACTCGCAGACATCAATCTATTTAATAACCCTGTCTTCTGCATCATGGCATCGCTTCAGAAGCAATGAAAATACGGTGGACACTGGAAACAAGGCCAAATGTTTTATGGTAATCTCCTTCCACTCGGTGGAGGGGAGGAAAAAGACAAAAAACAATACACAAAACCTACCAGTTCTCTTGTATAATCATGGGCTAAAGCCTTGAGGCACTAATTTTTAAACCGCTCTCTAACCAAAGAAGTGATGAAAGTATCTGTTACCATGCAATTACCAGTTACTTTTCCCCCAAAGTACAATATCTGTACTCCGGATAGGTCATGCCTTTTAAAAAATATTGTTATCTGCAAATAAGTCCTTAGACACTGCAAAGTCTCAATACTACGCAGAGCCAAAGGCAAGGAAGGTTACAAAAAGATAGAAAGTTGACCAGAATTTGCCTCAGATTACCTATGGGCAGGTTTAACCCTCACTTCTGATAAACAGTTTTCTTTTCCTTTCTAGTTTTGCTCACTTTCTGTTAAACACTATGACTGTGTAATGCTGACATATGAAAATATACCAGCTGTTTGCTGGCAAAACTCTTATAAAAGACAGCAAAGTGAATTCATCCAGCTAGAAACTGGTATTGTCTTAACAAAGCCCTTTTACTTCCAAAAGTGATCTATTTTACTAATTTAACACAATATAAAATGCAGAATTACAACACTTGCTTAACAACAGGAACTACATCAGTAGTAGTTCAAGTGCTTTACACTATTGAAAGACAATGAATTTGCTGAAATCAATGACCAAATTCCCACTGGATTCAATAAGAGAGTATCTAATGCTGCCTTGAACCTTAAAACATCCTGAGTCAAAGATGCAAAGGTTGAAAACTGCTGGCAGACAAATGATCACTGTGCAGATAATCACTCTGTGCTGATTTATAGCTCCTGTAGACCTGGCTCCTTCAATCAGTGATCACAGGAGCCCCTTGCCCAGTGGGCACCGGCAGGGCTGAACAGGACAACACATATTGTGAATGTTGAAAGCTTAGGGAGGTCCAAGGGCAGGCTGGAAAAGCTCATGCAAGAGAAATGCACTGAGGATAAATACATAGAAAGCATCCCCCTCAGCAGGTCATTATGTCAAAGACAAGGGAAGCTTGGGAGAGTGCAGGGGGAAAGCAGCATACACATCCACTCTCCTTCCCTGAGCATCCTCTGCAGTCACTGCTGGGAGCCAACACCCAGGACTAGGAGGGTTTGGTATCACCATTCTCACCTTCTTCTGCCTCACAACTCATCTTTTAAAAAGTCTAGTAAATTAGCACGACCTAATACACTTGAAGCAAGTGTTATAAAAAGCAACAATTCAAAAATTGGCTTATGGGAAAAGGGACGGCAAAGAGATGCAAATGGAAAGGACGACTGCTAAAAAGGTGCTCAAAAAATAAGAGTACTGTAGTATCCTGGTTTCAGATAATGTTCTTGATTCCAGCTACATCTACACGCATCACTTAGATTAACTGAAAACAGAAATACACAAGATAAAGAACATGAAAAGCAGTATTACCTGCTAAAGATAATATGAAATATTTCTCAAATGCCTATATTGAGAACAAAACCTGATAAATACATATTTTTAAAGACAAATATATCTGAGGCCAGATCAAGTTTCTCTTTTAAATGTATATGTAAGTGCATACACTTGTTCTCACAGAGCAGAGAACAGCAGCCTGTGCCCTGCTGCTGGCGGCTGAGGCAGCGTGGGAAGCCCGCTGAAACACACACTGTAACACAGAGGCGCTCACCTCTCGTCCAAGCGATCCAGCAGGCTGCTGCCTATCCTGCGCCCCGACGTCGGTGCCTCGGAGACGCTGGAGGAGTCAGGCTGCCAACCTGTAATTGAAGACATTTCGTGTTCTGCTTGTTGAACACCTTTAAGAATTGACCAAACTCTTTCTTCCGTCATCTCCTCAGACTCAGCTCCTTCTTCCAGATGAACGTCCTCAAACAGAGACTTAAACTTTTCTGCCGCCATCTCCTCATCAGCACCAGACTTTTCTCTCTCACGCTGTTCAGTCCTCACTCCTCTTTTACTAGTCTCTTCACTCTGCCTTTGTTTAGCATCTTTGGATATCCCACCATAACTACCGAGATACCGTGGAAAATCCTTAAGGTCCGCTTCCTCCAACTGGCTCTCGCCTACGGAAATATCTTTAGGTGCTCCTTCTCTAGGCACTGAGAAATCAACTTTGCTGTCATCCAGTGAAGTGTCTTCTTCAGTCACCACTGGCGGTGCTGCTGCTGTACCATCTACGTGTCCCTGGGAGGTCACTAACACATCACTCAGTCTACTGGGAGTTCTAAGGGGTGACTCTAGGCTAGAGGTGTCGCTAAGGAAATCGTCCTGGTGGAAAGGGGTGGGCGGCACGAAGCGCAACCCAGTGGGAGTTTCCAGTTCCACTTGAATGGAGGGATAACCTAAGGAAGACAGCACATTTGGACTGACTGGGATGAAGCATGGAGCAACAAATAAGCAAATGCCAAATGATTCATGGGTTACATAAAGTATGAAACATATGAGGAGGTGCAGGTGTATAAGAACCAATGCACTTCTGATAGATTTTGTTACTTTGTCCTACAGAGACGGAACAAAGAATGAGTACTGCCCATGAATAGTACAGTGAAGCCAGTACTTCTGACTATTTTTTAATAGTCTGTAAAGTTTTCAGCAATTGGTTTTGCAGCCATTTTAAACATTTTCAAACTATAGCAGATTGTCTTATGAGCATGCAATAAATCAAATGTGGACAAGGGTGGTTGTCCCTTTACATACAAGAATATCTCTTGCAGCCATATTGTGTAGATCTTTATTTCCAAGTTTTTATTTATTTTTTTAAAATTTGGACGTTTAATAAACAGATTTTAAAGACAGCAGTAGATCATAACATAGGACAGCCACTTTTTTTTTGTCATTAGGTATTATTTCTAGAACAGGTCCACATTTTTAATATGCTTTTATATAAAAATACACAATACCAGAAATACAGTGTTACTAATATATACCTCCAATTTAACCACAGAGAACAAGAATGGACTAGTTGAAGAATGAAGAACAGAAATGGATCCTAAGGAGGATACTAAAAGACAGTAGATCTAAATACACAGCAGGATAAAAAACTAAAGTAAGGAAGTTAATGAAGGGATAAGATAACAAAAACACAGCAAGGGAGAGCTATATGAATATTTCAGGTACAGTGAAGTTATACGGGTGAGAGGACTGTGGTGAGTAAGGAGATCTTGGTGATCTTGAAGATTGAGGTGATCTTGGTGACATTGGTACAATCAGATACACTGATCGAATAAAGAGAAAAGAAAAATTGATGAAAACATGAAAAAAAGCCAACCCATACAAAAGGATTAAACTGAACATACAGATTAAAAAACGGCAACAAAACCTTAAGGTCACATTCTGGCAAATGAGGTTGGGCAACCTAGGAAAGGAAAAAACACATGCTGTGGGGTTAACTGGACATTGTGCTGCCTGCAAGGGGAGGTGCATCAACAGGGCTTGGCAGGGGCTGTTTCCTGAACCAGCCGAGAGAAAAGCAAAGGTGGTCTGGTCTTGGTGAGGAAAGGAAGCTTGAGGAAGGCTCAGAGAAGAGGAGAGACACAAAGCAACTGCAGAGAAGCACTTTTTTCATAAAAACATTGATGCTACTACTAAAAGGCGCAAGCAACATTTCAAGAGCAGCTTTCTTAAAATGTCAACAGAAAACTATTTCTGTAGTGCAATGATTCAATGACCAGCAATGCTGCTCAATAATGGAGGTACACTGAGCTCATATGCCCTGAAGGAAAAAAAAAACTTACTAAAATACAGAGAAAGCCAAAACATAATTGAACAAATTACAAAAACCAAAGGAAATGTTACTTACAAAAAAAAAAATCTTATTTAAGGAGCTATTTATAATACAAGTGAGTAAAATCAAAGTAATAATCCAATGTCTGTTATCTAACATTTGAAACAAGAAAAAGTCAACATTTAGCATCTTCAATATACTGATAAATAATAAGCATTCCTATGGAAATTTTTTTTACAAGGAGAATTTAATTTATCCTTTTGATCTGACTCAAATTTAACCTGCACAGTTCTGTTTTCAGTTGACACAGCTTCCATGAGAAAATCATTACACAATTTTACCCATTAGCAGACTGAAAAAGATATTCACTCATGCACTAATAAAACATTTCCTTATTTTTCTACTGCCATTGGAGAAATGGTCCAAGTGAAAATCATAAAGCAATCGATGTTCACGGGTCTCAAAGAGGCTTGGTAGCAAATTGCACATTAATTTATTCCATGCAAATACTATGTACTTTCCCCTCCTTTTCTTCCTTCTTTTTTCCTTGAAGAATTTTTACTACTATGTATCTAGGCAGGAAGCCAAAGAATACACATATTTCCAGGTAAATTGTCAAGCATGCAATACCAAGTACATAAAAACCACACATGGGCAAGCCTCAAAGGACAACTGTTGAAGGAGAAAAGCTTGGTCTTGTCAACTGTCACTGAGGCTGGTGGGAACAAGTTTACTCAGGCCCACATTCGTGGGACTCTGGGCTTACTGTCTGAGATATTAATGTGCAACCTACATATCCCCATAAATGACTTGGATGCAGCACCTGGAGGTGTACTAAGGAAGTCTGCCGATGATATGGAATTGGGAGCAGCTGTGGGCACCCTCCAAGGCAGGGAGGGCTGGGCAATCATCAACCACATGAAGTTTAACAAAGACAAGTGCTGGGTTCTGCCCCTGGGATGGGGCAACCCTGGCTGTGTGTAGAGTCTGGGGAATGAGAGGCAAGAGAGCAGCCCTGTGGAAAGGGACCTGGGGGTCCTGGCCAGTGGGAAGCTGAATATGAGTCAGCAGGAAGCTATGTCAGGGGAGGTTTAGGCTGGATATTAGGAAGAGGTTTTTCACCCAGAGGGTGGTCAGGCACGGGAACAGAGAAGTGGTCACAGCCCCAAGCCTGACAGAGTTCAAGAAGTGTTTGGACAATGCTCTCAGGCACATGGTGTGATTCTTAGGGCTGTCCTGTGAAGGGCCAGGAGTTGGATTCGATGATCTTTGTGGGTCCCTTCCAGCTGAGGTTATTCTGTGATTCTATTGTATCATGCTTTAGGAGAGGAAAACCCCTTCACACATTTAAAATCAGTGTTTCTGTAGAACTTACAATCTTTCTTTAAAGTGCAGTTTATACAACATTATTGCATTACTGGACATGTCACTGAATTAAATATGACTACAGAATTCAATTACCATCAATGGGATCATGAAATACGTTATTTTCATCTGCAAAACTCCTGGTGCCTGAAATATTTCCGTAATCAAATATTGGTCCTTCCAACAGGGTGACGATATCTATTCGATTAATTTTTGTCAATACAGAAGTTAAGGCGTCAGCTGAAAAAAAAATAAAACACAACAGAAAAAGGTTCAGCACTGCAGAACTGTGTGACCATTTTTCTCAGTTACATTCACATCGCATTACTCACAAATTGCTGGCATGTCCCATTGCCTTTGGTTCTAGCAAACCCCAGCATTTCTCTGAGCAGTCATTCAGCTGCCTACTTATTCAAGATATACATCTATTAAGAGTCTACACACTCTCCAAATATAATTATATTACAACACAAAAGGCACAAAGAACAAGATCAGATAGTTCTTGAAGAACATATTTACTTACTACTGACAAAATATCCTTTTACTGGAGCATAAAGGGAGTGTAAAAATCCTTTTACCATTCTGTTTTGAGGAACAACAGAATAGGCAGTCATGTAGGTAATAATGCATATAAGGCTATTCATGCAGTACATCATGAAATCTCATTTACAATAATCCTGTTGTGAGAACACAGTAATACTGGAAATTACTTTTACAGTAAGAAAGATCAAAGGAGACTCAAATGGTGTGTAGGAGTTTGTGGATCAGAGAAGGGTAATGAACACCACTGACCCCACACAAAAATCAAGCCCTCTCTTTCAGTTTGAGCAATTCAAGTGAAATCCACAGATAAACCCAGAAGTATCAGCCCAGAATCACCACTCCTTACAAGAAGAAGTTTAGTCTTTTCCTATGACCTGCAATACTGTGAGACTACCTACATTTTCCAGGCAGTCATTTCCATGTTTCACATTCCTTGCTATTGGAAAGTTTTCCCTTTACTTTTCTTTACTGGAGTTTAAGTTCATTACTTCATTACATCAATTATGGATTTGGAGAACAGATCATTTCCTTCAGCATATATAGTGAATAAATATGACATATTTCTGACTCCTGGTAAAAATGTAACTGAAACTTCTTTTTTCATCGATGGTTTGTGAAGGACATTCATAATGTTTTCTTCAACTTGGCAACAGATACAATGGGCTAAAACTTATAAACAACAAAAGTAACTACTTGAACTTACTTGTAGCATTTTTCCCATCTCTGGTAACCCATTTTTTTAACAACATGAAGCTTTGAGCAATAAGAGAATTTGGGTTTTCTACTCGGATTTGATTTATTTCATCCACAGAAAAATTCAGTTCTCTTGCCAGTTCTATAAAGACAAAAAAAGCAAGCGAGAAAAAAAAACAAACCCAGAAACACCAAAGAAACCACAGATCTCTCAATAGTCTTGTCAAGCTTAAAAATACTACCTTTCATAGGTCACAGAGACACCAACAAAACTGCCTGACACAAACTTTACAGGTAACAATGAACATGGCATTATATCCCCATGCTTTAATTTCCTAAGACATCATTTTGAATTTCAATCATCTCTGGGAGCGATTATCACACTTACGCTCAGTAAAGCCACTTAAACATGATGAAAAAGCCCTCCCTGGAGACTGCCTCATCAGTGCCAATGTATAAACTCTGTTTATTTCCACTGATTGTTATTCCCTTGGGAACACCCTGTGCAGCTCACCACTGGTGCTGTCGTCACCTGAGCCTGGGCAGAGCTGGCTGCTGCAGCTGTGAGCCCAGGAAGGGCAGCTCTGCTCACCAACATACAGCGCTATGGATGGGCAAACAGATAGAGAACACCTCCAACACCCACTTGCTGGGGCCCTGCTGGGCCCCCTGCAACCAGGGCTTGGGGGAAACTGCTGTCCAGGGTCAGCAGATACTGCAGAGGCATCCCTGAGCCCGAGCGGGAAGAGCCTTTCAGCTCCTTGGGGGAACATCTTGAGAGGAGAGCCATTTAGCTATTTTCCCTGTGAGTTTCTCTTTGATTTGTTGCAAGATCGAGGAGTAGTTTCCCATTAGGCATCTTTGCCCAGCAATACATTGCGTGTTTTGGGAAGCTGGCCTGGCTGTGGGTTTGGGAGAGCCTGATGCAGTCTTGCTGCGTCTTTTGGTAAAAGGATACCTAAAAATGCAATAGCAGAGACTGATTTCAACATTAAAGCAGAAAAGCTTACCTGTCCAGCTAAGTCCTAGGTGATCAGCTACAATTGCCATCCTTATATCTGTCCGTTCACATGGACTCTGTGGACCTGTGATTCACAATTTCTCAATTAAAAAGGTTTTGCACAGAAAACCACAATACCGGATAATAGTTTATTATAAATAATAGCTTTAATTGACTAAGTTGACAGTGCTTATATCATTTACTAGAATGGTTGTGTGACCTAACAACCTACAAAACAAATTTTTTTTCACAGCTTTTAGATTTTCACCTGTGTAAAGCCAAAATATAAAACTACATGATGTCGTGTAATGGAACCAAACATGCTGACAATCTAACTGTTAGACTGTAGACAAGTTGTTCAATTACTGGTGAAAACCACCAAGGCCAGATTATCGTCTATTTTCTCTACTTTGACAGAACAAATTTGCTGTCACAAAAGACGTCTCTCAATTTCTGAGTTACATCAGTTTCTGAGTTACATGAATGTCTTTGGCATGCTTCACTAGCTTTCTACAGTACAGGATTTGTTTGAAGAAGAAAAAAGAGAATAAGACAGCACATACAGATGACAATGACAGAATGAAAACTACAGTTAAGTCACTCCACAGGCAATCACAACAGTTCATGCACTAGGATCAACAAGTTGAAAGTTTTACAAACTAGGCTTGATCTCCACGAGGTGAGCCATGAGAGCTCCAGAAACCTGACTGCCTTCATTCTCACCAGTCCTCTTACTCCTCCTCCTCTCACTGTCGGCCTTTTCAATCTTTGATTTTATAGATGCTGCCTCTGTTCTCATGTCTCTAGCAGACTTCGGTGTAATGGAAGGCTGGTAAACTTGAGTAGCTTCTGAAAAGGACGTGTTCCTTGATGTACTGTCTTCTTCATCATCAGAGACCTCTGACTGCATCTTTTTCTCTTCATCAGAAAGACGATCCACAAGCTTTAATGTCTCACCACTAATTCCCTTAAAATATTCAATAGAATGTTTACATACCTCCCTAAGCTGATTTTTCTTTACTTTAACTGTTGTCATGGTGACGGAGGTAGATCTTACCTTTACCGGTAATTTAGAAGGAAGTTGTTTTGGTTTTTCTTTCTCTACCTGCTCTTGTTTTGGCAGGGCTGGAGTTCTTCTAGCTAGATTACTCCTATGTGTATTTTTTACAGGAATCCTAGACCTTGCTTCTAGACAGGGAGAAGAATTATTTTGTTTTGCTTTGTCAGGCTTACTAGCCTCTCTCACTTTACTCCCTGTATTGCTTTGGAGATTATTTTGTGAAAAGACTTGTTTTACTGAGCTGGCCTTTACAGGAAGCTTTGATTTTCCTCTAGCCCCTACCAACTCTGTTGACTTTTGCTGCTCTCCGTGTGGTTTTTGCTTATCTCTTACTCTTTGTCCTTGTGTTGTCCCTGTACCTTTTCCTGAAGTGCTTTTCGCTTGATTAGCTTTCTGGAGGGAACATTTCGGTTCCAAATGTTCTTTTAGCACTACATTATGGGTAATATCATCTGTAGGGACAGCAGATGAATCCAAATTGTTGTTGTTATTAAAATTATCTTTTGGAAAATCAGTGTTTTCTGTTTGCCTACAGCTCGTCTGGCTAGAAGCTGAACTCGCAATCACTGCTATAGTTTCATTTTCTAATCCCTGACCACTTGGCATCACAGCTTCTATCTTATCTGTCACTTCGCCAGGGCCATCTTTCTTCAGAGTCATGGTGGAAGCAGAAATTCCCATTTTAATTGGTGTGCGCAATTTGGGATCAACTTTGGAAGCGTTTACTGCTGCCGATGATTTCTCCAGTGAGTTACTACCAAGTGTTTGTTCCATGCAATCTCCACTGGCCTGGATGCCGGGCTTATTTTCAACTGCTGTTGTTTCTACAGGTCTCTCTAGGTTTGTTTCTACCGTGCTGTCCCCTGCCTGTGGCTGTGTGATGGCAGTGACTGTACTTTTATCCCCTTCCCCCTTGTCCCCTGACTTCCCTTCAGAAGTATGCTCACCAATCTGAAAAAATTGGAGTCTTTCTTCAACAAAATCCCTCTTGCTCATGTCAATTGCACCACTGCGAGTCATCTCAAACATCTTCCCCTCATGAAATGGGAAGGGGTTGGGCTCGCTAGTTGGCGTACTCTCATCTGTTGGAGTTCTGGCTGGAGTTGTGTCAGGTGTTGTTGCTTGAGATCTGTCTTCCACTGCCAGACCAAATGGCTTAGCCTCATCATCCCTTGATTTAGTCTCAAACACTTCATCATCACCTCGGTTACTGGACCACGGGTCAAAATCTAGACTCTTGGTGGCCACAGTTTTGAAAGGTGTTGCAAATTCTTCGTCTACTTTGTAACTGAAATATGAGTCAGGAAATACAGTCCTGTCAGGGTGTCTGCCTTCCAAAGAGAAAAACTGTGCCCCTGACTTCTTATCGCTCTTATCTCCAGCTTTGTCAGAAGATGGACCTTTTGTAGGCGTCTTGTCTTCTTCAGGGCCTACCTTGCCTTCCTCCTCAATGACTTCAAGCTTACTCTGGCTAAAGCAGCGATCAGTCTGCTTTAGAATGCCTTCTGTAGTCCATACGTCCTTTTTGGTTTCAACTGCCGGACCTGCAAGTTTAGAATCACTCTCAGTTAAACCATCATCTTCATCTTGCAAATCATAACCGTCAAGAGAGTCAATCTCTGTCGCATCGGTATCATGGGAGAATTCTGCAGTGGTTGCTATGGAACACTCTGTGACAGACTGGTCATTGTTACTCCCATTTTGCACTACATCATTCTGGGGTGAATCAAGCCCAGTGTCAAACTCATTGGGTTTCCCAGAAGTGGGATGTCCTAACTCTTTCTGTTTCTCAATCTTTTCAGGGGCTTTGGGTTTTGAGGTTTCTTTCTGGTCATCTTCCAGCTCTTTCAGTTTGAACGTATACTTTTTAAGTGGAAGGGGTTGATAGAGGGATTCATCATCACTGGAGTCACTGACATCTGCTCCTGGTGGCACAGGAGACGGTGGCTGTACTCTGATGACAGGTTCAGCCAGTTGGCATTTGTCATGCTCATCTTGCAAGTTCACTTCAGTCATCTCCATTTCACTCTTGGTGGAATAATGAGGCTTCTTTTCTGACTCGCCTTGATCTGCATCCAGTGGTGGAGGAGGAGGGAATTCAATATAGGCAACTCTGTTACCTTTGGGTCTTTTGTTAGAGTCCTTATTTATAAGACTGGGTACCGCTTTGTCAACCTGTGGTTCCTCAACCTCTGCCTGTTTCACAGATGTTGACTTAGCCTCTGCTTCCTCCTCTGACTCCTCAGATACCTCGGGTATAGGGCTGGGCTTGCCTGGGATATAAGCTATTAGTGAGTCAGGTGTTTTAGACGTAAACTCGTAACTCACTTCCTCTGAACTCGGTGTTTCTGGTGTTAAAGGGCTTTTACCGGAGCTGTCTATAAAGGACACTTGTTCTAGCGTGTCATCTTCTGGACTACCTTGTGGAGAAGGAGGTTGTTTTTGCTGTCTAGCTGTGCAAAATGTCCCCCTCGTCTCTTGCACTGTCTTACTCTCCTGACTGACAATTTTTTTAATACTTCCTTGTTGCACCTCTTTCTCATATTGCTTTCCTACCTGAACAAAACTGACATAAACAGGTAAGGTTTTAATTTCTTTTACTCCCTCAGTGCTTACTAGTGGTGCAACTTTATCCAAGTAATCACTGGCACCGGGGTCAACTACATCACTTGAAGGAAATTCCTTTCCTGGGCTACATTCTAAAGAATCTGGTGATTTGCTAGGGGATAGCTCTGTTTCCTCAGCAAGAGGACTTAGACCTACTGAGCTCTGCTGCTTGGTAACTTTTCTGATTTCTGAATGCTTTATTTTTTCATCTTCCACATAATCAATCTGTCTTTCAACTTTCTCCTGAATCACAGCTGATTGGGATACTTTAGCTGAAAGTTCATAGACACCATCAAGCATGGCTCTCTTCTCCTCAACAATTCTGACTGGAATATGGGACACAGCAATTTCTTCTTTCCTTTTGGATATTTTATCAGCCACTTCACCATTACGTTCCCCCTCCCTGACAACAAATTCTCTGTATAAAACCCTTTTTGAGGGAGATTTTACAGTCAGTTCCTTCACTTCTTCTGAATGAATTCCATTTGAGGCCACTTTGTGCTCTGTCACAGTGATAAATTCACTCTTTTTGTCAGTTTTAGATTCAGCATGATCACCGTGGTTTTCTTTTACTGTATCTGGAACCAGCACATGTGAAAGCTTTTCCTTCTGTGTTTTATGGTTAGAAGTTCCAGAGCTTTCCCACGTCCTATAGATTTTTTTGTCCCAGTGTCCCTTCGTTGTTGCGTCCACGCCATACGCCAGGTCTTTTGCCCGTGGTTCTGAGAAGCATTCCGACATGCCTTTCCTCATCTCAGTTCTTTGTTTTGGTGCGTCTGAAGCACGAAAGTCTTCGACAGCTTTCCCTTTACCTGGAACAAGGTCTTCCTGTATTTTCACCTCTTTCTGTAAAGCTGTGCTCGCATCAATGACCTCTACTTGCTTTGCGTGTTTCTCTCTCGAATAGGACTGATACACTGGTAACTTACTTTCTTGCAATTTTTTTACTGGAATTTTGGACTGACCATCCAGCTTTTTTTCTTCTTGAGTTACGTCCTTACTCCTGGGACTTATACCTTGTTCAAATTTAAGCCTAATGGAACTGAGCTTTGATTGCTTCAGCTGAAATCCAGTCTCAGGTACTCCAGTCTGCTGAGCGCTTCCTTTGTGTTCCATAGTTCGTTTAGAGTCCTCTGCAGGTTGCACATAGATCCTTTTCTCAGGACTGCTGGGCAAACTGGATGCTTTTCTTTCATCCACCTTGGGAAAGCACTTCCCATCATGGGCATACTGCTTCACCTTACTCCATTCATCCCCGGACGATGGCAATTCAGAGAGCAGAACTTTCTCAGGGCTGCTGCTGGCAGAGCTCTGGCTAGAATGTATTTCCTTGCCATTTTTTTTATGCTGCTTTTTCTCTGGAGACTGTAGCTCATCATTCAACTTCTCTGTTTTATCCCGAAAAAACTGGGATACTTCAGTCAGTTTTTCTTCTGCCTCTTTAACAGTCCTGTCCACCCTGTCTTCATATATCAACTTTTCTCTACCTCTGTCTAATCTGTCCTCAGTAAAGCGCATCCACATCGCGTGTTTGGGACTACTAACATCTCCAGTGTAGTGTAACACTGTCACTTTATCATAATGATCCTCCTTAGACATTTTACCTACACCATTTTCAGATACATCTTTATAGATTTTGGAGAGAATCTCTTTTTTGGGGGCAGTAGCTACTTTTTCTCTGCATCGTTTATCAGTCCCCTGTAACTCTGCACTAAGGGGTACAGCATGGTCAGTAACTGACTCCTCAGTATCAGAATGAGACACATCTAGCTTTTCTGAAAGAAGCATTTTCTCAGCAAACCTGTAAGACTCCCCTCTTAGTTCTGACAACTCATCATCATGGTATTCTATTGAGTGCTGACTCAAAAGCTTCAGTGTTTTGTAAGAGTCATCAGACATGAGTTGAGCAGAACTAGGGCGACTGTCTTCTTCCTGGGACACGGGAGTGTTAACTCTAGAGGATTCC
Source organism: Aleadryas rufinucha (assembly GCA_013397815.1). NCBI lineage: Eukaryota > Metazoa > Chordata > Aves > Passeriformes > Aleadryas > Aleadryas rufinucha. Next base: position 470,278 of record VZTH01016211.1, read on the forward strand.
AGATAAGAAGGAAGTGACTCTTCGGCCGTGAGCTCCTCTTCTTCTTGCTGACCTTGCTCGTCTGAACAAGGAAAAGCATCATGTTTTTCCAACTCTTTTAAGTTAATATCTCCCCGAGGTAAGTCTTTCTGATATACATACATTTCTTTTTCTGGATGCTTTTTTGTTTCTCTAATAATGACTTCAGTAGGTTCAGCCTGATTACCTTGTTCAATATGGACCTCTATTATTCGCTCCAGTTTGGGTTTCATTTTGCTGTCCTTCTCTGCATGTTGTGGTGAAGTTTCAGCAGACTTGCTAACATCGGACGTTACTGATGATTTATGTTCAAACAGACCTGCCAGTTCTTTGGAAGGGTCACGTCCAGACTGAAAGGCTTTCATTATGTCATGAACAGACATGGTTTCCTCGATTCTTTCAGAGGTACTTTCCGTGCACGGAGGTTTATGATAAACCATCCTAGTTGTTGTAGTGATATGAGTTTCTTCTTTTACTCGGACACCTTTACTAAGGACGCACTTATGGTCGTCTTCTTCACTGCCGCTGGCTTTCATTTGAAAAGCTTTAACCTTCTCTTTAATAGACCCAGAAGGTTTTTGCTCCAGCTCCATAAACGTTGGGGAAGGTTTTGAGGCCGGTAGCTCCTCTGCCTTCTGCTCTGGAATATCTTCCGACGATGGTTCGTAGCTGCGGATGACATGAACTACTTCAGTTCTTGTTTCTGTAATGACGGGAGGGATGGGCACATCATGGAAAAGTGGTTTTGGCCCTGTGCTTTCAGCACTTTGTGGGGCAGAAGGTGTCTTTTCACTCCTCGTTTCAAAGCCACTGTCAGACAAGGGACTTTTATCTTGATCGTGTTGAGAAAAGTCATCTGGAGACTCTAAAATAGTGTCTGTTCCAAAAAAGGAGTCTGCAATTTTACATAACTCCTTTTCCGATGTTGAAGGCCTCATGGAGGCTGGAGGCATTTTAAGTTTATGTTCCTGCAAAGCGATGGCTGGTTTTAAAATGCGCTTTTGTCTCTCTTCACCTTCTTTTTTCCCCTCTTCAAACTTGTACTTTATGTTTGTTAATGAACTGCTACCGATATCATTTGCTAAGTAATCAATAACTTTTGACAAGCTATAATCCTTTTCCGACATGGTTTTAGTTTTAATTTGAACCTTCTCTGGAACAGATATAGGAGGGCTTGTCAAAGCTTGCTGTCTCGCTTCATCAATCTCCTCTGTACTGAACTCTACCCAGTCATCCTCAGACAGGTGTCCTTGATCACTTTTGGATACTTTAGCCGACCCTTTACTTTCTAAACACACATCTTTTTTCAGAATCTCACTAACTTTTACTAAGTCCTCTTTTACTTTCTCAACAATTTTAAAGGGCTCTTCATCATCAATTCTACCCTCTTTCGGTATGTCAGGTTGGAACGGTTTTTCCTCTGCGACATCTGTCTGCAATATTGCAGTCATTCTTATCAGATCCTCTTTCATTTCAGCAACATCTTTCAGTATCTCCTGACTGGAGGATAAGGAAGATGGTGTGGACAATTTGAGAGCAGAAGGTGCTAAAAACAAGGATGATTTTATTGGAGATGAAGTTCGAGTAAAGGTAGGCTGCGTGCGTGCCTCTGTAGTCAATGTTTTAATAGGTGACAGTAACGCAGCGGCTGATTTTGTAAGTGAAGACGACTCTGGGAGCTTCTTTAATGCTGGTTCAGACAAAACATTGACTACAGAATATACCGGCACTGTTATTGTTGATGAAGTTACTGATGAGGTAGTTGCAGATATTGACCCAAGGGCTGTGTACAAAGCACCTGCAGGAGGAGTTCTCATTGACTGGAAAGCTGATGGTGCTGAAGACACAAATGACCTGAGTGGAGAAAATGACATTGTTGTAGCTGTTGAAAACACTCTCTCAGCCGTGTCAGCAACTGCGTTAGCAGCACAAGTTGCAGAATGTGCAGCTGCAGTGATCTTGTCTTGAAAAACAGCTGCAGCTTTGGATCCATTTATTAAGTTGGCAGAAGATGGGTATTTCAGAGGTGACACAGACCCATTAAGCAATGGTACATCTGTGTGCCCAGCTACATGTTTTGCTGGCGACGAGAGAGACGAGGCCATCATGACTTTAGTGGATGAAACGGCATCAACTGCTGACTTAGCAGGTGACACCACTGACTTTAGAGGGGACGACAAAAGTGAAGATGCTGATGTGATGACCGATTTAAGTGGCAAGCTCGAAGAGTACATGTTAATGTTGGATTTGGGGGATGCTGGAGGCGTCATGGTTATGGACGATCTCTCCAAGAGAGATCCTGCTGTAGTCACTGGAGATGTCCGAGAGGGGAATGTGGTAGTGGAGGCCAGCCCTTTGAGGCCGGCAGCTTCTGTGACTGCGGGAGCTCTGACGAAAGAGCCCGACGTAACCTGCATGCTGTAGGGAGGCTGCGAGACCACAGTTTTTATTGGCGAAGAGATTGTCCGAAATGATCTAATCGGAGATGCTACATCACTAACAGATTTAACTGAAGATGTGGTAGAAGCTCCTAACGTGGATTTGATCGGAGAAGTAGAAGAAACAGACCATATTGATTTTAATGGGGAAGCTGTAGGAGTGTTAGAGGAAGAGCTTGATAAGGAAGTGAAGCCTGATTTGGTTTGCCCAGGCACTGTAATTGGAGCTGTTGTCCATGACTGATATGGCCGTGTTGAAAAGAATGGCTTGTATGAGTAAGTAGCAGGTAGGGATCTTGTTGCTCCTGCACTCCGTTCAACTGTTTCTTAAATTGTTAAATTAAAATCAAACATAAAAATCAACAAAAATGGTTGAAAAACAGAGAGACCAGAGAAGAAAATTGGTCAGTAAATGTTGTAATATTACAAAAAGCAAGTACAATTGTTTGCATGAGTTGGGATGAAGGAGGCAAAAGAAGATTTAAAAAAGGAAAGAAAAAAATTAGGAACGAGCCATATACTGATAACTGGTCCAAAATAAAAAGCAACATGAAATGAAAGACAGAAAGCACACAGCAACCAAATCTGCAAACAATGGAGAACAGAAAACACACAAAAGGAATCCATAAGGTAAAAATAAAGCCACATCAAAATTTCTTCTCTTACTTCCTATTGACTTTCTGATGTGCTACTTCTGAAATATTCATATCAGCTTTATTTTGCCTGTTTAGGTATGTCTCTGCTTTGTGCAACTATTAGAATTATCCGTTTAATAATTTCTATTGTTGTTCTGTTCAGATTTGAACCTATACAAAAATATAAACTTGCGTAAAAAGACATTATGTAGCTCGAATCTTTTTTTAAACCACTTCAGAACTATTTCATGCAGAACCCAAAATTCCTTTAAGTGACAGGCAATTGATGTGCAAACTGTGAAGCAACTGGAATAAATTCAAATCTCTATCTTCCATGCACAATTCGGATATGCTTCACACTCACAAAGCCAATAAGAGCAAGAGCTTTTCTAAGTCAATATTAAAAAGAAAAAAAAAAAGAAAAAGAAAAAGAAAAAAGAAAGAAAGGAACATATGCATTTTTTTTCCTCATGCAATATTCCTTTTGTTTGGTAAAAATGAAAGTAAAACTTTTCATGAAATGATTTTAAGAAGCATATGTCATAAATGAAATATGGCAAGTATGATGTATGATAGTCGTGAGCAGGCAAAGCAACTGAATCGGTTTTTATTCATGCACAAATGTCATGTCAGAACGAGCACACAGATTAATACATTTTGTATGGTGTATTAAGCACAAATACGTAAACCTTACAAAATCATTTCACAAGAGGTCATTAAAAGAAGAGTACACTTTTTCTACAAGATGTAGTGTCTTGGTACCTTTTGAGGAGATTTCTCGTATCAGCTCAAAGACAGACCTGTTCAACTTTACAGTTCTCAAAAGGTAACATTAGAAAAGCAGTCAAAGAAAAATAGATTATGAAATAAATTCCTGGCAAGGACAAACCTGTTAAATGTTATCATCCCCCAGAACTCTCAGCTTATTCATAGGCATTTTGAACAGAATCATCATCAACCACATTTTGCATCACAGGAGGCACTCATGTCAGAAAGTATTTCTGGGAATCCCATTACACAAACATATCCTCTGATACAGCAATAACATCCAGAGAGTTGACATTGAAAGCAACTTTGAGGACGTATTTTTTTCCTTTAAAGTTGGAATTAGAAATGGAGCTAAAATATCCGAAGAACTTATTCAACATACCTTTCTCTCAAGTTACACTAATAATTTGTCAGACCTGCTTGATCTGTCTTATAGACAGATGGTAACTCACAGTGAAAGAAGCTCAACAAGGCTAACACTAAACTGTTAAAGCACACACACTCCTATAAAATAGTGAATGTTCAGAGCACCACAGGTCCATATCCTGCAAGGAGAAATGTGCTGGTCCTATAGGAGCCAATCAAAGCCCAGAAGTCAGTGTGGATGGCTGGTGACACTGCATAAGAACATTTATGTTGAAGAGAGCTTGAGTACTAGGCCTGACTGGCACAGACTAAATCAAGAAATGCCCACTTTTCCTTTCTAAGTTATTTTTAAGTACAAACATACTTATTTCTCCCCACCAAAAAAAACCCCATAGTGTTCTCCATTAAATGACCTAGACTTTATTGTGGAGATTTAATTAGCAGTAGATGCTAACATTCACCAAAAATTCATACAGTCTCGAGTTCAAGAAACAAACCCCAAAATGATTCTGAAAAGAACTAATAACTTGTTCAGCAGTTAGTGTTAGGACAGATCTTTACAGGAACCCCACTGCATCGTGATGAGCCAGTCTGGCACAACTGACTGGTGAGGCAAGCAAAGCCACAGGCTGCCCTCCTAACTTCTTTATTGTCTGTCAAATCATGGTTTCAGAGACATTTAAGATGCTGCTTCTGCTCTCCTTTTTGCAGATGAATAGCTAAAAAATCTGTCTGCCAGTTTTTTAGGAATGAGACTTAATGGACCTTTGGTGAATGAATAAGGCTTTTTTTCTCCTCCAGTGAGGGCCAAAAAATTTATTGTGAGCGATACATGCAGTCATCAACCTTCTTTCCAGCAAGTTCATTTTCCCTCTCTCTCAGTTCCCATCAAGCCTGTGACAATACCTTAACAGTCCATCAAGATGTCTCAGCAGATCTGATAGCTTCTTCAGATGTTATATGCTTGAAGTCTTCTTCCCGGCCTGAGAAGTGTAATATATTCTGGAGCACATCTGATCCAAAGAAGCCACAGATCTTATGGGATAAATAAGCAGCAGCCATCCAGTGGGAACTCCCAAGACCCGATGAAGTTTGTCTATGGATTTTATGGAATTATATCAAAGGGTCTGTTGCAGGGTAGCAACTCAGGAGTCAAAAGGGGAAAAAAAAAAAGGCAAGAAAAAGCCTGGAAATGGGGAACAACAGCAGTTGACCTCAGAGAGGAGAAGTGAGGACGAAAAGCTAAGCCAAATACATTATTGTATTTAACTGGGAAGGAAAGGAATGCCACAGGTCTGGTCAAGGGGAACACAAGTTTAAAAGGAAGCAATGTGTGGTGCCAGGGAATAAAAAGCATCTGCAGGGAACAGAGGAAAAAGGGAAGGGGATGAGAAAGAAGAGGGAAAATATAAAATATGAGAGAGTCTATTTTGGCTAAGCATCTAAACATTTAAGCGCTCATCTGAGCAGCTTTCTGAACTTTTTGTGTAACATTTCCTTCTACACCATCTCTCTCTAGTGTTTCAAAAGGCAGAGGAAGAGACTCTTTTTGAAAGCAATTTGCAGTCCTCCTACTCCGGAGCTACAAAGCATTTCTAAGAACTATTATATTTTTACTTAACTAACACACATAATTTGCCAGTCAGGATTCTTCAAGCTCTCACAACACAAGAGTTCACAGACCATCCGAGAGTTTTGGTTCAGACAGCGCTTTTTTTTTTTTTTCTTTTTGTCTTTTTTTTTTCCAGAGTGACACCAAATACAACGTTTATAGAAAAAATGTCTCTTCTTATGGAAAATCACATCTATATGGTTTAGTACTTTGGTAAGAGCAACTCACTCATTCCAGGCTCAGTCAGATAGCTGTAGCGCTTACGTAAAGCAAGGGAGACGAAGTTCTGGCGCCGGTCAGCTTTCTCCGTCTGCAACAAAACACAGCAGGATTTAGGGCCTTGGGCACCACTGCCCCCATCCGAACAGAGCAGTCCTCAAACCTCAGCAGGATGGGCCGCCTTTCGTGGCACACAACCCCACCGGGGAGAATGGGCGCTTCCATTCAGCTTCAGGATGGCATGCTGAAGCCGAACTGGAGCAAGCAGGCAGGGAGGGGGCAGAGCCGGTCTCTGTTCCTGTGTGCTGGGTGATGAGTGTCAGGCACTGCCGAGCAGGGAGCGTGGCTGCACAGAACCTGCTGTGAGTGACCACCCTTCCAGAGCAAGCACGGAAGGGACTGCAGCCCTAAGAGTGAGCCCTCGGGTTCATTCCTCTGCTCAGGAGGTAGAAGAGCTTAGGTAGCAGAAGCAGCTCATTATCCTGCCTTAAAGTATCTCAATGCTATATTATCCCATTATCACTTAATAAACTGCTTCACGCTACTAGAAATGGTGTGATATTGTTCATTCTCTGTAAAATAAACCACCTTTGGCTAGAAACAGGAGGTCAACACAAAAGACTACAGGTACAGACATAAAACATTCATAAGAGTGCAACTTAGACCGATTGAGTATTTCGCCCCGGATTAGTTTGTCCCGAAAGCACATACACCACGATGTACAACTGGCTTTAAAGTGAATACATTAAGGACAAAAAAAGGCATGGGAGGGGATTTTTTAATATGCACAAAATGCAAAGATGTGGATTAGAAAGCAGACTACTCTTGTTAACTAATAAATTGCCTCGTAAGTCGCTGCGTTCAGTGGCATAGCTGCTAGTGCGGTGTCTCAAGTATTAATAATCCTTCAGAGATCAACTCACTTGAATATGTGGCTAAAATTATGGTTTGTTTAGAAAGAAAACTATTGTTATAGCTATATAATAGCTCACTGGGAACAAATTCTGTGGAGATAAAGCGATGGTTTTGCTATTATTATTTTTTAACATGTAAGGAATGTCTTGGTTTGAATTGTTTGGGTTTTTTTTAGCTATTCTAACCAGCAGGTGACAACTGCTATTTATTTGCCACCAGGAATAGAAAAAAAAAATTGCTGCCAGGTAAATTGGAAACATCTATGTAGTTTCTTTTATAAGATGATCTCATCTATAACTACCTCTAACGAGTAAAACTCACTCAATTTTCTGACAATCTAATGTTGCGGTTTCCATGAAACAGTGGATTTTTAAGCCGTAAATATCTGAGCTTTATTTGAAAAGAGATTTGAACACAATATTTAGAAATTGCTCTTGGCTGGTTTACTTTTTTAGAAAGAATCCATTTATTTACAGAGGTAAGATATTAAAGGCCACTATTGTGGCCTCAGCAGCACACTTTTCCTCCTCAGAAATACAAGTTACCATAGCAGTGTCAGTGTTACTCCAAGAGGTAAACTCTTATCCACTAAACTCTCTTTCATTTTGCCAAAATTTAACTTGGTCTGATATTCATAAATATATCCTTTCTCAGAAGAAAATTAGTTAAATTTTAGACTGCTTTTATTCAACACTTGGTTTAATTTCATCACATGTAATAATGTTTTTTTCCCACATTTGTGCACTTCTACTGTTTTATAAAAGACTATCAGAAGTTGAGGATATGGTTATTTTTCTGTAGGTATCATTTCAATGCCACAGTTAAAAATAGTTGTTTGTTTTTTTCTATAACACACTACTTTTCTTCACTAAATCTGAAGGAAATAAAAACAGAAGACAGTGTTTATATTACCTCATCATCTTGATCTGACTCTGTTTCCTTTTGGTCCCAAGATGCATTGCAGAGACAAGGAATATTATAATGGACAGCAGGGAAAAGAATATCAGGATATGAAAAGGACCAAATTGGGAGCACAAAATGCAAGCTGATTTATAAGGCAAAGCAAATCCAAAATGTCAACACAAAAGAAAAAAAAATAAAATCTTACATCCAATGCAAATAAACACATGACATTACTGAAAGCATAAACCTATGACTTGCAGGCTGAAGCATGAGCTGTAAACAGAATCGTAAAAATTATAGGAACTTGACACCACAGTAACAAGAGACTTTAAAAGCGTTCTACATACAAGAAACCAATAAAACATACATTTTAAAAGCCTTTATCATATTCCAAAGCATTCTCATTACTGACAATTCACAGGGTTTCTTTATGACTAGCAGGAAAGAAAAAAAAAAAGAGAGAGACAAAAACTAAAGGAACAAAAATAAATCCAACCCAACCCTAAGGAAAATGTTTACTTTTCCTAACAAATACCTTTTTATGTGCTGGCAGAGTGATATTCAAGTTGCAAACAGCTGTTTGTGGCAGTCCTTTTGTAGTCTTTGGTTCTTTCAAAAATGATAATCGACCACAGGGTTCCTGGCTGGTGTCTCTTACCTAGAAAAGAAATTTTGCAACAGTGTAGTAACATGTAGCAATTCAGAGTCCTACAGGAGGTTTCTGGAATGTGTCTCAGAATTTCTTTCTACAAGGAGCTTTCTAGTGTGTAAAGACCAATAATACTGAGCTGGAGCTCAGCCTGAAGTGCTGAAGGAGAAAATGTGTTCCTGTGAAAGGTTTATGTCAGCCTAAAGCTCTCTGATGGCAAATCCATGCAAGACAAGGTGTTGAGCGAGTCCAACCTGACAGTTTCATAACTGGGATTTTACTGACAGGCACTGTCTGCTCACCTTCATTTTATTCTGCCATGTTTTGTTCTTGTGTTTACCAAAATGCTTAACGACCTCTTCAGCACGGCAGCTGTGACAAGGCTAAGGAAAGGGAGCACCCACTCCTGGCCATTTAGAGATGAGCAGTCTGCACACACCTTCTGGAGGCTGCTCTGTAGTACAGTACATTACTGAATGCATCTCCTTTGCTCAATCCCTCAGAAACTGTGACCTACTGGTAATATGTTTGGGCTCCAGTTTGAGATACGGTTTTAGTAAAAGGTTGTGAATCCATATCACGGGTATTCTGTTCCCAGATCTGACAGAAGTTCTGCTGTGGCCTCAAGCAAAGCATGCTCTCCATGTAATTCACATATTAAAAACCTACACTTATATCCCAGGGGCAAGTTATTCCTACAGGGCTGAAAATAGGCAGAGGGAGTGTGGGAAGGGAGGAAATCAGCAGGATCATTTAGTTTGTTTTTCTTTTACCTTGATAGAGAATGGCAGTCTATTTTCTTTGAAAGCATAAAAATTAAAAACAAGCTGCTGTCCTCCTTTAGTCAAAGGGGCCAGATTTCCATAGCAATCAACATAAATAGGCTTTCCTTCCAGAACCTATCAAAGCAAGAAATAAAAGTCAATAAAACCTCTTTTAACAGCAGATTCATGCATTTAAGTATTATGATCTCCCCCAACATAGTTCCTGAGTTTAACACAAGTCCCCACTCAGGTTACATTCAACAACAAATTAGAACATCACTGTGCATTATGGCAAGGTATTATGAGCACAGGCAGTTTGGAAAACCATGAGCCACCTGACTGGCTTTATTAGAGTAAGAGTGGGTAGATTTCTTCAAGAAACAGTAAGCTGGTGACCATGATTCCACCACAAGCCAGTCCTACTCATGACCTGCAGGGCCAATGAGAAGGAATTCCAGCTGTCTGCAAAGCCCAGCCAGGGCTACTTGGCAGCAGTGAGTGCAAACCCCACTGCAGACTGCACTGGGGCATTGACACACATCCTCATGCTCCTCCAGTCTTGCCCTATTTTGTCCTTTTTGAGAAGTTTCATGGCATGGCTTTGCTGTGAACCTTTATTTAACAGGGCTTGTCGTGGCTTTTGCAGGCCCTGCTACTACTCAGAAACCACGCTTCTCACCTACAAGGAGGAAGCCAGCTGCAAGGCATGTACCTCAATGTCTTTGCTTCTTGCAACTTCCTCAAAGTTCTCTTGCTGCTCCAAAGTTTTGTCCACTTTGTCGTCGGTCATGCAGAAGCAGCGCAAATTGGATTCCACGGGGTCGTTCATTTTGGCAAATATCACAAACTTTGCCATATAAGGAACGCATATTAATTCTCTGTAAAGCTGTGTTGCCAGCCCAACAGTCTCTAGTACTTGGTGGCAGTCTGCGAGCCAAAATCTGAGCGGGAAAAAAGTAAACCATTAAATCAACTTTTCATTGTGCTCCAACATTGCTTAAGCCTTTAAAGAGAAACTGTGTCCTGCACCCTTGGTCATTTTGCATGTGTACAGTCTTACAGCTTTAACCATCCAGAAATGGGAATACCTGGCAATGAAATGCTGAAAAACTTATCTGACCCCACACTGGTATCTCATAAAACTGTCTATCTGAAGGCTCATTCGAAGCCAAAGTGGGGAAATTTAGTTTCGTGTGACCATGAACAATGTATATTGTAATGTGCTGATGCTTCACTACACATTTGATTTGTTAAAACAAACACCTTTATAACACACACAGCAAAATCACATCTCTCATTTAGATTGCCCATGGTGAAGTTTCCCAGAGATAGGTGTTACATTGCTATTTTTCTCATCTTAAGAGTTTGAAGATAAGTGTGATACAAATGATAAAGAATTTATACTTTGTATCAGTCTTTCACACAGCATTTCAGCCCTGATCTATTTAGTTCTTCCAGCAATTCTCCCTCTTTTCCTAAAGGTTTTTATAGTTGCAATGTTATTTATGGAATGATAAACTCTCTACCTGCTACACCATGAATTTTCTCCACTAGAATGTGTGATTTGTACAGATCCTGTTAAATGCATCCAATCAGCAGGTAAGTCCATGAAGTCCATGAAGATTAATTTCATATTGCAAATGATATTTTTGTGAGAGAAATTTAATGTAATTTTCAACTAAAAAGCCCACAGCCAGAACTTAAATGCCTTTAAATCTTTAACCAAATACATTTTTATGAATCCCCCCATTTTCTTTTTTTTTAATGGGATGAACATTTTAAGCTTTCCCTTTCTGCTGCCATTTACAGAAAACCCAAAGCCCTGTGTGGCATGGCAGCCTTCAGAGGAGCAGGCTGTGTGCCTGCCAGGAGACCCCATCACAGCAGCACAGGCTGGGCCAGAGCTCTGTGTGCAGCCCCAGGTGTGTGATGCTGACAGGCAATAAGAAAGCAGCAGCTGGGCCATTACTGCTCCATCACCTCGTGAAGGCTTCCAGAAAGCCAAAACACAACCCCACAACCAGGAGTGGTGTTGATCAAGGGAAGCCACCCCTGAGGTGTGTTTGGCAGGGTCTGTTCCCATACCTGGCTGAAACATTGGTGGTGAAGGAGACACAGTCGTTGGAAAACGTCAGCGGAGTGGTGCCCGTGATGTCCTCCCACTGCGCAGGTGAAGTGCCTCCTGTGCAAACACACACCAGGGAGATCTCCTCTCAAACACTGAGCACACATGACTGCATAAATAATATCTCTATCTCACACATAAAAAGAGAAGCTAAACATCCATTTTCTCCGACAGCTGAGCCCCATGTTATACGTGGCATCTTGTGTCACACAATAAAAAACGATGTCAGCAGAGAACATACCCACAAGTCAACAGCAACCGCCCCTCAATATCAGCTAGGACAGAATTACTCCTGCAAACTACTTTTATTGACAAGCTGTTTAATAGCCAAGGCTGGAATTCTTAATACTGGCTAAATAGAAAATAGTGTTTAATCAGTGTTGGGAGAGTTCTTCTACAATGGCATGGGACCGGATACAAAGCTCAGGGAATCAGTGGGAGCCCTGGAAATGACCTGAGCTGGCTTTGCTCAGGAGAGGGATGAGCTAAACCCCAGTGGCACAGCACACCAAGGTTCCCTCACTGGAAAGCACAAGTTGTGAGAGTGAACACAGAAAGCTTTGCCAAGAGCAGAATTTTCTCTAACCTGTAATGCTACATAGGAGTCGAAGGCTGGGAGTCGTGTCTCCTTTGTACCCGTTGGTTACTCCTTCTCCTGACGGAGGTGGCACAGGAATTGTCATGGTTATTGGCTTATGGAATTTTCTTCTTCTTGGCTCCACAGTGACAATGGGACTGAATGTTGCTTTGTTTCCAAGGATTTTTTTGACAATCTCTTCTGGAACTGGTTGAGCCTGTCAACACAGGGAACATACTTAAACTAGAGATACAAATTGTTTATAGACATGCAGAATTGTTTTCTAAATGATAATTTCATTTTCTTTATATTTTCTGTAGAATTGTCTTTCTTTTTTTCCCAGGAAGCCTTCTCAAGGGTGTTTATCAGTGCAATCCATGTTCAGATTTTATTCAACAACCTACTTCTGATTTCCTAATAGCTAACTTGTAGAGCTAAACTATAAATCTCAGAAGGTTCCCTGCAGTATCTGCTGAGTTTTTCAGAGCATGTTTGGTTTTGTTCTTAATTTATAGTGATTAGTAATATTAAATATAATTGCAAAATGCCAAAAGAGGCCTATTTTGCCCTTGAGAAGTGAGGACTAGACACTGTCTCTTGAAGGTGATGGACAATTCTTACATCTCTGCCAAACACAGATTCGTGCTCTTGAGGAACACTGCACTCTGACTGACCTCTGTACTCAGTGCTTCCTGTGATTATTAGAAAAGAAATACTTGTTTGGGTCAAAATCATAAAGAATCATGAAGTTATAGAAGACTTGTAAGTAAATTTCCCATTTTCTACAGTCAGAAGTGACACACATGGTAATGGGAGTTTGCATCCATTTGCCTTTTTTATTTTTAAATTTTTTTAAGCTTTCAAGTCTGTTTCAATCAGGCTGACCTATGACTTGCTATTATTCAAATTGCAGAGTGCACTGATATGCAGACAACATGCTGTTACACTGCAGTCTCAGCAGTCACAACACTGCACACAGAGATGTCACATTTCCTTCACACTGGAGAGCTCTGGGAAGGCAACTGGATAACCAGAAGAGCAGAACTTCCATTTTCTCAAGATTAATCATCTTGAGATATGAAGTATCTTTACCAGAAAAGTTTCAGCCTGAATGTAAAGCACTGCAATTCAAACCAGCACCTCTTTTTTGTGAACCCATCAGACTTGTCACGCCGTTAAGGTAATTTTAAGTGATAACTAACTGAACTTAAAGATGCCTCCTATTCCTATGGAATATTTCTCCACTTTCTGTGCAGTTTATTTAAGTACAGTTTAAGCTATTTGCTTCTCCCAGATTTCATCCCTAAGACACAGCAGATGTACATGGGAGGTTTTTGACCCAGTAACAGCTGGCAAACAGCATGTAATCCCTACCAAACACATTCCTGTGGCAAAGGGCAGCCCAGGCACCCCGTTCACAGACTGCTGCTTTGCCACAGGAGATGGGGACTGCACAGTGGCTGTAGAGCTGCTGGGGCTGTGATGGCTCCAGGTCTTTGCTTTCCCCTCTCCATTGCTGGGTGCCAAGCAATACTCAGGGAGGTGATCCCAGTGGGAGCTGGGCTTTTGCCACATGCAGGAGGACTGTGCACCCCCTGTGCCTGGGGGACTCTGAGCGTGCCCAGGCAGACAGGGGCCAACTCAGACCTCAGGTGTGAAAAAGCCCCTTGTCACAGCCCACTGCTGAGAAGCTGCAGGCTCTGTAGCTCCCAGTCTCGTGCATTGAGGCAGTTGCACTCAGAGATGCTGCAGGTATGAACACTAAAGCATCTTTACCTGGAGTCCCACACGGATTCTCTTGGTGAGAGCCCCCTCGGGGAAGGAGGCCTGGACACGTGGCACCGTGGTGCTGCTCAGCACCCCGCCCTCGGGCCCGATCTGGTTACTCTCCTGCTTGATCCGGGAGACCACGGCGAAGTACTGGGGGAAGTCCTTGGTGACGATCCTGCAGATCCGCTTCTTCTCCAGCTCCTCCACGCTGTCCAGCTCTGGGGGCACAACACAGGTAAAATGCTCAGGCATCCCCTGCCCAGGTTCATCCCACACACATCTGTGATGGGGGGTTTTGGATAAGCCTTAAAACGCCTAAGAAGGTTGAGGGGGTTATTAGTATTTATTTACTACAGGAGAAAAAGAAAAAGCCGTTCAGTTCTATCAATCATCAAGCTTTGTTTTTTCTGTGAATTTTTGCATAAATCCTGACAATGAGGGCCAACAGCAATAGACAAAAAGACTTGCTAGGACACATAAGTACTTGGGTGTGACAATCTCTGCAGCAGCAGCTGCCACAGAATGGCAGGTTCGTCACACAGCTTAGAAGTCCAAGGAGGGCTGAAGGAGATGGTCGAGCTTCTTCCCGCTCTCATTTCTATCTAAAAGCACTCAAGTGCACTGATCTTTCTGTGCACACCTTCAAATTATTCCCAGCCTCTTCCCTCATATAGCTCTGACATACAGAAAACCACAGGAGATCAGAGTCACTTCATGAACTCTCTCCCTTCACATCAGGTGTGCAGTTGAGAGCTTGACCACCTAAGGCACTTGAGACACTTATTTCCCATCCAAAAAGTCCTGACCAGACACTGAGATCTCCATGAAACTGTGGAAGTGACAGAGCTCCCACCACTATCAGTGAGCTGAACTAACAGCAAATTTCCCTTCCACATCAGGCTTCCAGCCATTTGGTTATCTGCCCCAAAATAACTGCAGTGTGCCCCTCAGTTCCTAGAGAACCTTAATGCATCCTCAGACACAACTGAAACAGAGTCAGGTCATCAGCCATTAGTGCTCTCAGCCACATTCCCAGTGTGTAGGGTCACCAGGGCTCAGAAAGGTGTACAGAGCACCTACCCCTATTAACCACTTAAGTACATGACATAGTTTTCCCCACATATGCACTGGGGAAAACTGTGATACAACAAAAATGTAACTACTTTTGCAACTATGTGTGTGTGTGTATATGTATATTTGCACTGGTGAAACCCCAAATGCATTGGTGAAATCCCTGTGATATAAACAGGCACTACACACAAATGGAGATAATTATGTAACTGTCATGCATTTCTCCTTGTAACTTCTTGCATGTGGCCTTTTAATCTCTTGTAATTGGGTTTCATTGCAGCACTCCAAAAATTTCAGCTCCTGTTTTCCTCCTTAGAAAGGGAACCTCTAAACAAAGTTTGTTCCTCAAAAGATGACATTTTTATTGGATCCAGCAAGAGAAAGCAGGAAGACCAGAAACAATACTAAGACAAAAGACACTTGTAAAATACTTTGTGACTGAGACATTTTCCTTCTCTAAACATGTAGGCCCAATTACAGTTCCAAAAGAATTAGGATGCAAATTTGGTAAAATGTCAGTTTTCCATTTTAAAGCATTCAGCAGGTAGTTTGGATTAATCACACAGTGTTGCTGTGGATCATACATACCTACCAGAAGTGGTAATTTCTTATCATAATGTCAGCTTCCATTTACTTTGACTCAGAGATTGATATCTGAAGCCCTCTAATGAATTAGGCATTCTGCCTGCAGCCTCTGGAAGCAATGGCTTGTGCAGGAGACAAACTGGATTCCTAAACTCCAGGCAGGTATAATCTTGACTGGTAAATCCTAATCATCTCCTGTTTGTTGCTAGAGACAAAAATGCACTGTAAAATGCTCACAGAGATGAAGGATAATTAAAATTCTCCTGAAGCAGAAAAAGAGTGGTTTATACAAGAGCATTTCTAAGTCCTTTGAGCCTGGCAGGCACTCTCCTTCAGAGGAGGAAGAAGATGTAAAGATTAGGAGTGGCAGAGCAACAGTCAGGCACGGAGAGGAGTTGGACTATATATAGGGAGGTTATGTTTGGATAATACATATGTAAGCTTCTGCATGAAGTTGCCCTCTAACAGAAAAAGAAAAAGATGATGAGCAATCAAACCACCTCTCTTACCGCCCTGAGAAATGCAGCGTTAGCACGACAGAAGTAATGAAACAGGGAAAACTAGTCCTGGGAGAGGTCACGTTTCCCAAACACACCTCCTGCATTTTACAGAGGGAGATATCATCATTACTGTTTTCCTCAGCTGCTGACACTTCATTCCTGGGCAAAGTGTTTCAGTGATAAACCTCAAAGCATTTTTGGTTAGATGGCTGGGTTTTGGAGGGAAGGGGGTTTTAGCCACAGAGAAGTATGCTATGCACCCCATCTTATAGACAAGGATAGCGAAGCAGGGACAGGCAAAGCAGAAAGGTCAGAGGCAGAACTGGGAAGAATCTCCCAAAGTCACTGCCTCCCAGGCTTGTGCTTCCAGCCCAAGAACACTTACAACCATTCAGCTTTAGGGAGTTGAGACAAAGGCATTGTGAATAAAATGTGCACAGAGGTCTTCTCCTGCCACCCACGTGTATGGTGCACTTATCCTGTGATGGTTTGGTGGGAGTGATGGAGGAGAAGGGAGATGGAGAGAGGGGAAAGAGGGGGGAGAAGAACATCACACCTCTCCACCTCTCTCTTTGGTGCATGCTGCCACATGAATGTCAAGGCTCCTGGATGGGAGAAGAGAGACCTAGCCATGTCCTCCCAGGGCAGAGAGGGACCTCACACAGGCTGTCTCAGGTCAAGGAAGGCAATCACACCAGTTCTCTCTGGTGACAGGCAGCTGTGGATCAAGTTCATCCACATCTAATACCTTTCCTTTTTTACTTTCAGAATAGGTAACACAGAGCAAGAATCTTCTGACTGGAAGAAATAGAGTTAGACAAGTCACAGAACGCCTGGCTGTTTCATGAGCTTCAATGTGTCTTTGTGTGATCTGGTATCTGGTTTCCCTTGCCAGGGCCTCTAAAGAATTTTGCTAGCACTGAAAAAGCAAATCTCACCTGTACCTCCCAGCCTGAATGCCTCTCTGAGTTGTGCAACCCTCCCTCAGTCCTGGCTAGAGCAGAGCTGACCATGTCGCCGTGCACAGACCACAGGGTGGGCTGAGCACAGCATCCCTGTTTTCCCCATACAGAGATGTGGCCATTAAGGAACTGCTGCTCTGAAAGCATGGCATGCAGGAGGCAGCTTCCACATGGATAAAAGTACAGGAGGGGGATGGAGGCAGGGAGAGCACATGGCAAGGGGCAAGGAGAAGATGAGGGCATGAAGATGCTGCTAACCAGACCCACCCTCACAGCCTCAGTGTTTCACATACATAACTAGACACTCCCAGTGCCACAAGGATGTGTCACCCTCAAATAAGCCAATGTCCTCTTATGTCTATATTTTTGTGCAGTCTTTTATCTTGCCATTCACAACATACAGTTTAACAGCATTATGTTTGAAAACTTTTCTTGGAAATGTGGCAAAATCACTGCCAAGTGTTTTATGGTGGTATTTTAAACTTCAAGTATAAACAAGGTCACACTCTGGTTTAATCTGTCGATTCAGTTGTGTAAAAACTCCTGCTTCCCATCTGAAACCACACTGTGCAGCTGCAAGCATGCTGTAGCCACAAACATTTGCATTTCTTGGCTCACTAACTGGTTTGCAAATGACTGTTAAAAGATTATCTACCCCAATGTGTGCATTTGTGCCCACAATTTGTCTAAGGGTACCTCTAAAGGGTGTAGGAATGTTAAAAGCAAACACAAGTTACATCTAAAAGGAGTCTGTCTGAAAATGCAATGCATTTACCAACTACAAGACAGAGAGCTTCTTCCTAAAAAAATAGTAAGTTTTAAAAATACATATATTTTATTTGATTCAAGTATAAATAAATGTAACATGGCCCAGAGCTGTGAATTGCTACCCTTGTGTTTGGAGCCACACTCCTCCAACTCCTAAAAATGCAAAGTTCCCTGCATTCCCTCAGCCCTGTATTTGCCTAAGCACAGCACCATCCTTAAAATAAAACCTATTTAAGCAGACGCCTGATTGCACCAAAGAAAAACGGGCTCTTTACATCATGGTTCATTGTTCTCTCATGGTGATAACCCGAAAGTTCTGCTGTTATTTAATCCTGCATTAGCCCTGGAGCGGTGCCTCCTGCTCGGGATTATTTCGGGTCTAGGACGAGGTTTCCCAGCAGATGGTGCTGCTTCCAGTACAGAGCAGGTTTTCGGCAGTCGCCGCGGAAGGCCAGGAGCCAGGATGTCCTTGCTCTCATCCCTGCTGGCTAAGGGGGACAGCAAAACAGGAGCGACAAAACAGAGGAGCAAACTGCATCGTTCAAACTCGGCGGATTAAGGAGCTGGGAATAAAGGTCTGACTGCCCTCCTTCGCTTCATGGGTAGGAAAGGACTTGTGATCACAGCAGGTCTGCCAGAGAAGGGACTAGCTGCTTCTAACAGAAAATGGGCACTCCTGCAGCACCTCCCGGCACTTAGAGATGATTATGCAGATGAGTTTTCTTGCAAAGACACACTACATTTCTCTAAACGACTACGTGTCTGCTTTTTATTTAAATTAAAGCTTGCTTCTGCCTCCGGAGTTCATACCTGGAATAAAACTTCTTCCAAAGTTATGGCTTCTGAGATGCAAGATACTCCCCCAGAGCCAAGTCTAAGTGGTATTTTCTAACAAAACAGTAAAAGTTCAGACGAAAAAGACCCCAACCCACTCAATTATACAAATCCGTAATTTTTTGTCATTGCTTGGAAGACCTTTTACACTGAAAAGGTGTCATTTAACTAGAGTGGAATTTTGTCAAAACCCTTGCACTATTTTAATGCAGGGTGGGTTTTTCTTTAATTTTGTTTTCCTAGCCAGAGAAGGATTAAGCTAAAATGAACTGAACAAATAATCAACACAGTGGATGCATCTGCAGTATTTTTTCTCCTTTTCCTCTCACAAATGATTGCCTGGATTTGTAAAATCCATTCCTGAGGTCTGGCTTTTAAGGTGACAAATATTTTCACTCTAACAGAATAATGTCCATCATGCTTTCTGTGATTACTTGGCTGTACTTACACCCACTAACCTCACACAGCAGTTCCCCAGAAGGAAAGAGCCACCTGAAACACTCAGTAGATCAGAAAGTTGTCCTGTGGCTCCACAATGTGAAGCTTATTATTTTAGGCTCTAAGGACTGAGGGCTTCATGCCCACCTCCCTCAAAGTGTTTTTCTTTATTGAGCTCATCTCTGTAAAATGTTCATTTATCCATATGTGAACTCTTCCATAAGTGTTGCGAGCTGCAGCACTTCAGAACAAGATTTCTGTGCCCAGATTTTCTCTCCCCAAATCAAACTAAGCTCAGTTTGAAGAGCATATGAAGCAAATAAGCAAGCTGCTGCTCAGTGCTGACTACCTCACCCTTGACAAGGCACCACCACTTCACCCAAATACTAAATCATCACTTCTGGTCTCATGCCAGTGTGCAGGAAAGGACGGGCAGTGGTGAGATTTTTCTGTTTGAAAGGCTGCAACTACTGCATTCGATCCTGCAGCAATCATAATTCCCCAAGCCATACTATCCTGGACCACGTCCATCTCTTGCCTGTTCCACTGCTTTTATGTACCCTTCAGTGATGAGGTTTCTTTTGTTTTTCCAAACACACTGACAAACATTTGCAGTGTTTCTGCCCTCTTCTTTGGTTCTATAACATTTATTTTGAAATAAATAGCTCCAATAGATCATCATGTAACAAGCAGATATTTGCTGTTGCTCTGTTTGTACAAGCTCAGGTGCAGTTCAAATACTTTGAAGTGAAGCCTATCCTGCTGTCTCCATTCCCAGATGATCAGGAAACTGGTAAAAATGCTAAATTTCAGATGCCCAAGGAGACCCTCACAACAGCACAACTCTCCACATTCCCAAGGCATGCCTTTTGCTGAGGCTGCCCTTGTCAAACAAGGAGAGGCTGAAATCAAAGGCAGGGCTCCCCCACAGACACCTCTCAGAGCTGCCATCCCCAGCCTCATCACTTCCTTCACATGCTTTTGCTGATAATGAAACAACTTTCCTGCAGCCTTTACCCTATCACACTATGACTTTCTGTAGGAGGTTATCCACAGAAAATCCTGTGGATAAACCCTTACAGAAAACCAAAGTTCACACCACAAACTTTCCTTCACACTCACATGGAAAGAACTCAAGCAATAGTTTATCAGCACAAATATTGAAAAATGCTTGCTAGAAGAAAGCAGTGGTGCCAAGGAATCGCTGCAGCCCCACAGCCTGGCTTTGCCCACCATTTGTCTTCAGGGACCATCTGTGACAGCATCTTCTGATTGATTTGTACAGCTGGGTCCCCTCATCTTGAGGGACTCTCACATAAACAGCAGTGTTCAAGGAAAACACAGGAGCCAGACTTCCCAGATGAGCATCAGGAAGGCAGGTTGTGTACTTGTGGGAGGCAGTTTCTAACAACACCATTTGAAATAAGAATGCTTTACGGGCCGAGGTCTGTGTCTGTGGGAAAGCCGAACATAGCTGATATTTACACTTCACCCTCGGCTTGGAACGACCTTCCCGTGGCCCTGCCTGAGCAGCAGAGACACGTGTACCTCCAGCTGGGTGTTATTCTCAAATCCATGCTGTAAAGCAACTGTGCAGCTCTGCTTAAACTTGGCAAGACTTCAGACCAAAATTCACCACTCATTTCAGGATGTCTCCAGGCCACTGCAGAACAATTTCTCCTTACACTCTTTCCATCAGTGTAATATGGAACACACGCTGTATTCCCTGCAGAGTCAGACATCCCCTGCACTGTTTCACTTCAGTTAGTTTGCTTTAGCCAGCCCGTGTTAGCAAGCCTTCACAAAGGCAAGGCTTGCTAAAGCTTTGAGATAATATTTACCTTCATCCATGCCATTGAGTATTTCAGTTAAGTCTTCATGTTTGCTGTCATACTGGTGCTCTTTCCACGTTTCACCGTTCTCACTTCGGAGCACGATCAGTTCTCTTTCCTTGCCTCGCATTGATCCAAAATGCGGGATTTCCACTATGACAGGGCTAGAGAAAAAGGAATCATGTTATTTTTAACCCTATATTTCCTCACTGCCCTTAATTTCCTATGGGTCCTTAAGAAAACTACAGTCGTTTTAAATAGTTAACACTGTTACGGTAAAAATGTTTTTAAAATTGCCAAAGCTGCACAATCCTTCATCATTTAAACTATAACTAATGGAGAAATTGAAAATACTAATATACAGCTCATTTTTAGTGCAAATCTTTTGAAATACATGCCTCTATGAAAAAGATAGTGACAACTTTTAGTAAGGAGAATTCTCCCTGTTCATTTATCCCAGGGTGTAGGTGATCCAACCTGCCTCCAGCACATACAGCACAGCTGACTTTTAATTGGCATTAGCACAGTCAAAATTCAGATTTGGCTCAGGGAGTTTGAAGGGACAAAGTCAGTTCAGAAGCAGTTTGGCTATCCCAATGCATGCAACAGCCACCGACTATAACAGGAACCATGCATTTATGTAGATTTTGAACTTCAAACTAAGTCCCAAAGTTTTCAAAGCTCTCCCTGGCTCTCTGTAGATGCAGCTCCTGTGAAATAAAAGAGACTGTTTTTCTTTAGCTCCACTTTCTGGTTCTCATGCCCAGCATCACAGCTGCAACCTCTGCACGGCAAATACCACTGGGGAATCGTTAGATCCTTTTAGAATGGATTCCTCTGGGTTGAACAACATCACGACTACATTTATATTAGTTAGTGTCAAACATTTTGGGGGGAAGGAAAGGGAATGAAAAGGTGGTTAATAATACACCTATGTCACCAGACAATGTACCTTCAACAGAGGACTGCAAGTGCATCACTGAACAGTTTGTATGAACAACCAACAGAAACCACCATTCACTTCATGTGCCATTCCTCAACAAAACAGACACTGTTGCCAAACACTTCACAGGCAGGATATGCATTTTAAGGTATGCTAAGACAAACCGACTGAAATCACACAGTAAGGGAACACTTATGGATTATGCAGCTTTAAGACATTTAAATAGACAGTATCATTATTTTCCTACAGAGGTTGTAAAGGGTTTAACTGCTTTGTAACAACTTGGTTAAAAGCAGTGCCGCATGATGGGAGAAGTGTGCAGCATTTCTGCGGTACCGCTCACCTGCCAGGTGCTGGGTGCATTAACCAATCCATCACTTGAGCATGAAATCACAACAGCCATCATGGGGAAAAACAAACTAGCTGGAAGCCCAGTTTGCACATTAAATTCCCAGAGAGAAGAGTTAATCTTTTTTTTCCCCGTGAAAATGATAAAAAGAGTTTAATTAATATATATTTTAGATGCTTTTAGGAACACCCAGTATATTTTTCTAGTCTCAAGTCCTTTAAGAAAAAAACAGGAATGTAGCTGCTCTCTCCCATTGTGCACAGCAAGAAAATACCAAAAATTCAAATACATTGCTTAAGATATTTACACTCTAGTTCAAAAAGAGCACAAGCTGAAAACTAACGCTGTAGTACAATCTTTGCAGGCTAATATTTCAGATACTGTCTCTGTAAATATTCAGAAACTACACAATTTTGTGCATGACATTTAACGAGAATACTCAGTGAGAAGGTATTGAACAGGTTTGGAACACCAAACACTCACCAGTATTTTGAAAACCTAATGCAATAAATTTCACAATGTGGTTTGAAAACAACAGTCAAAAACATACGGAAACATCCTTACATGTTTAGACTACACACTGCAGTTCCTTTGGGTAGCATACTTGGCTTTGTAAATTTATTTTAACAAGATGCCTCTTGCAGGTTGAAAAGGTTAGTATTTCTCCAATCTTCCTGAATCAATTCATTCACTTGATAGCATTTTTTTCTAAATAATCTTTAATAAATAATAGACTTTATGCGATTGCGTTTTACAAATGCTCTTCCCAAAACAGTCTCACTCGAGGCCTGTAAATACCTTCTCTACCACAGGGTTGAACTTAAAGGACTGCCACTGTGTATTAAAATGTATTTAATGCAGTAGAAACACTTCAAATTTAAAAAATTACAAAAGCACAGAAGTTATGAAAGCAGAATGCTGGCAGTGAATTTTACATGCCTATAAGCACAAGGTAGTAGCAGAGCTATATTAAATCAAGCCACTATGATTTTCTTTCAGTGACATAAATCAACTGAAAGTTTCAGGAAACTTAAAAAAAATAATGGGAATAACAAAAAATTGGAAACAAAAGAAAAACTGTAGACATTCTGTATCTTTTCCGTACATATCCTACCCAATAAATTTTGTTCCTTGTGGACCAAGCTGCAGGATTCGGCTAACCATGCTCTCACCCTCATTTAGAGGGGGAGGACTTTTAGGAAGATGCAGTTTACTGAATAACATCCATGCAGCAGGAAGAGAAACGAGAAGGGGAAATTAGGAACAAGCTGTCATTCCCGACAGAACCAGCAGTTTACACCAGGGTGCCACTCACGGTAACGAACAAAATTTATAATTAGGAAAAAAAAGGCCACATCATAGTGGATTGTTTCCCCTATTTAATTTAAGCTTTAAAAACTGTCAGTTCCTAGCACTAGTACTGCTCGTACCACCACTCTACAGTAGGTGCTCCACCTACTGTCACTTGTCACTCCAAGTGGTTTTGCTCCACAAGACGGAGACCGGCAGCTCCCAGCAACTCCAGAGGGAGCCGGGCACATGCTGGTAACATAGCTCAGTATCTGCGTCCCTGTGGGTGTCTTTAGGACAATTCTTTGTGACAGTGCTGTTGCTCCAATACTCTGCAAGCAAGAGGGTCAAAACCTGCTCTGGGTTTTCAGTGCGTGACTCCTCCTGACTTCTGAGGCAGCTTGCATGAGTAGATGGGGGTGGGACCTGGCCTTGCCATGGCTTTCCTTACCTTCATCTCCATCCTGCAGTCATCAAAGAGGCAAAACTCTCCTTAAAATGCAAGGGTTCTTTCCAGAAGGAATGGCAGGTTGGCATTTTTTTATGTTTTAAGTTAAGTAGCCTTTGTTACATGCTCACATGAGGTAGAGTCAATGTTTAACTACTTAGATCCACAGGATAAAGGGAATGAAAAGTGCAACATGAGCATAAACAATTAAACTCACAGAACAACTCACCCTAAAAACTGTGCCCCTGCTGGCCCCATTTCTACAAGTCGACTTGCCAATCCTTCTCCCTCAACCATGGGTGGTGGGCTGGCCAGTTTGTGCCTCTTGACCAGGCGGCAGGTGATGCGGGTGGGCGCCGTGCACTTCCGCGGCGGGATGATTATCCTCATGCCATGGTGCCGACTGCCCCTCATCGAACCTCCGCGGGCATCCACCATAAAACTAACCAGGAAACTACAGGAAAAGGAAAACACATCAATGAAAACAGTCACAAAATGAGCAGAGCAGCAAAAAGTCAACAGACACAGACTTTAAAACATTAGAAAAGTCATCCCGATGCCAGCTAAACTAAAAAGAACATGAGGATCCTTTTAAAACTTATACTTACATGTTAACTATTGGTTATCAAAAGCAGGAATTGCT
Source organism: Aleadryas rufinucha (assembly GCA_013397815.1). NCBI lineage: Eukaryota > Metazoa > Chordata > Aves > Passeriformes > Aleadryas > Aleadryas rufinucha. The sequence continues at coordinate 494,700 of VZTH01016211.1, forward strand.
AAAGCTCTAGAAATATCATGGTGAAACAACCAGGTTCTACTGAGCAATTTGGATTAAAAGTGTACACAAGTCAGGTATCAGTAGTGGTTTGTTAGAATTTTAAAACACCCCTTTGTTGCTGTTAGCTCTACTGTCCACAAATGAGAGTAATTAGCCCCACATGCATAAAGCAACCAGACAGTGTAGAAAAGGGAGAATCAAAAATGCTTATTTGTTTGGAACCTCGGCCTTTAAAACCTCCTCACTGTCTCATTTGCAAATACTCCTGATGGCTGCCAGAGCAAGTGCCAGCACCATGGGTGACAGCCAGCCCAGGCTACTCAGGGCTTCCACTGATGGGGAAGATAAGTGATGACTACCAAGTACATAACTTCCTTCAGGCTGTTGGCTCCCTGGAGGAAATCATGCCATTACTTCTCTTTGAAGATTAAAGATCATTAGCAAAAAAAGAGACATTAAAGAAAAATCGCACTTGCTAGTGTCATTCCAATGCATAATTTTCCATTTTATAATAAAGGGCTAAGAAATTATATTTGTAAATGATGAGTGGCATATTTTTGAATAAAATCCTTTCTATTAGCAAGGGAATAATTAAAATTGACAATTAATATTAGAATAGTTTCAGGTAGAAGATGCAATGATAGTCTGGTATCAAGAGGGACACAAGTTACCAGCTCAGTCTTGAAGCCAGTACAGTTTTTGTTTGCTCCTTCTCTATGATAGGCAGACACTGACATAGCTGACACTTCTGTCATGGGGCTTCACTATTTTCAAGGCTGTTGCCAAAACTTCCAGCTTTTAAGAACTAAACCTTCACATGACTAACAGGTGAATCCATTCAATTTCCTGGTTCCTGACAATAAACTGAACGAAGGGTGTAAGCCAATAATCCAGGGAATTGCGGTGGTTCTTGAAAAAAAGCCCCCAAATGCCCTGAAGTGTGACTGGGAATTTGTGCAAGACAATTCCATTTGCTTTGAGACCAGCAGGACATCAACAGCAGAAGCTGACAGGCACTGGCCAGGCCTGCAAATCAGCTGCATTCAGAAGTCTGGCCAACGTGGGTGGGAAAAATCTGCACAAAAGCAGGAGAGAAATCAACATTTGGTATTTAGTGGTCTGCATGAGAGAGGTGAGTAAGGACACAAGCTATAAAATACAGGAAGTAGGATAGAAATGTTGTCCAGCTGAGTTCCAGATCAAGAAATTGCTACACTGCCTTTCTTCAAATTAAAATCCATCAGTAAAGATGGGGAGGTAAAACTGCTCTCTGACATGACCCTAGCCCAAATTTATAATTTCTCATGCCCCAGACACTTTACAATACTGAGGCATGATATTTCACAGTAGTTTTCATACACAAAAACTGTATCCACATTCCTTGTTTCTCTCCTAGAGTGCACTGTACACTCCAACAAATCCAAATGTTGCCACTAGGGTATCCCAGCTCCTCACAAGAGGAATTGTTTCAGCAGGACAGATCTTGGCCAACCAAATGCCTTCTACAAATATTAGACCTGTGTCAAAACCAATACGCTTGATCTTTAACTTATACACTCTGTAAGTGATTATAATCTTAGCATTTATGGATGCTTTGCTGGCCTTTTAAAAATGTGCGTGGTTTCTGTCAGCAGAGGAGATGGGGCCATTTCAGCCTGAAGTGTGCAGGGTGGAGGGAGGCCTGGCTGGAGCATGCCCAGGGCTGAAGCTGCAGCAGCTCCAGGAAGGCACAGCTGGTCAGTGCTCCAAGGAGGAGCCTCCTGGGGAGCTTGGCAAGGTCGTGCTTGGCCTGATGGCTCAGCACAACGCAGTGTTTTGGAGACCTGCCTATCATGTACACTGTTACTGGCTTGCTAAGCCACCTCAGAATTAATAATGAAAAGAAGGCTTTCATCTCATGCAAAAATGCCAAAGCTTACACTCAAATAAGATGCTGTCTTCTGTACCCAAACTACTTAAATGATGAGAAGTATGTAAGAGTGAATTGTCAAAAATCTCTAGGCACCTAAACCAACTATCTTAAATTAATAATTAAAAAAAATAATTCAGTAGAAGTTAAAACTAAAAACCTACAAAAATCAGTCCCTGAGTTACCAGAGATGTTTAGGCTGTAGATTTTAAGGTCAGCCCAGCCTTGGCAACCTGGAGCTTAGCACTGGTACTGTGCACTGCTCACAGCAAGGGTAAATAACCCTTGCCATGAGCCTGTGCCCCAGAGCAGGAACCAGCCCCTTCCAGGTCTGGTGTCTGCACCCCACTGCAGCCTCCAGAACAGACAAAACCTGCAGCAGACCAGCCCTTGTGCACATTGCTCCCAGAGAAAGGCAATCAGTGTCAGCAGCATACTAATGACTTATTTCCTTGTTTAATTTTCCAATTAGTAACTTACCGCTTAAAACAGTAACAGCAGTTCCAAACAGGATTTCATGCACTTTCTATCTAAAAACATTAGTAGCTGATGCTTACCTAAATTAATGTTGCACTAATAATGGAAACTACAGTATGACCTCTAAAACACAAGGCTAAAGGCTAATGAGCATTTCTACTTGAATACATGGAAGGGATGAGGATGTGGTTGGATGCACTACAAACATCTACACACACTCTGTGGGGAAAAAAGTTTCAAAAACAGAAAATAAAATGAGGATTCACAAAAAGCACAGAGTTATCACCTTGAATCATACTGGGGGAGTGGAGAGGAATAGCTGCAAAATAATTTAGAAAGCAAATGGGAAAATTAATGTAAGATAATTAGAGGCAAGCAACAGAAAATATCAATAATAAGTGCAAAGAAAAGGTAACAATCAGAAAAATAACAAAAGCAACATGTTTGAAGGCCAGCTTTAGAAATTATTTGGCTTTTGCTTCCCATATCGTGACATATGCCATATAAAATATGCTACACATGGAAAATAATCTGAAAGGGAGGGTTCATTTAATTAGTCAGTACAACTCCATAATTTCTCTGGAAAAGGAAGAAGCACATGGAGAAAAGCATTTGCAGTTTACTTAGCAGAGAATGTATTGCAACACAACTTCTTCACTGAATTCCGAAAACATGCTCCTCTGTGCCATGGAAACCCAGTTCTTGCACTTTTCTAGAGCAGTTTATTTTCCAGAGCATAATGTATATCTACAGATGTTTATCTGTATGTCAGGATTCTTGAATGGAGTATCAGTCTGTGCCACTCACTGCACTGCTGTCAAAAATGAGTTCTGTGTGTACAGCAGGTGGGAGTAAACTATAGTAAATACAATTTAAAATACAGTAAACTACAATGAATCTGATTTATTCCACCTTGCAAGACTGGATCCACTATTTCTGAGTTTCTCAATATCGGAAGGCAGTGTGGCACACTCATTTCTTTCTCTCAGTTAAGGAAACAAAGGAGTTAAAAAAGGCAACACTAAGAGAACGCACCCACATTTTGCTTGGGGAAAGCTGCAGGAGTAAGCTCACAACTGACAGCTGAAGGTCATTTTGGTGAGTGTCTCTACCCTTCCAGAGGCCTCAAGATTCATGATGCATTTCAATGTACTGCTTACAATGGACCCTGTTCAAAACATATGCTGGCAAAACAACTTATCTGAACTCAAGAAGAAAAACATCAAACATTATCTTGGCTTAAAAAAAGGAAAAACCAGAAGAGTTGAAATCACTGCCAACAATTTCTACTTTCTTCTCCTTTCACTGAAACATTGCTGGATCTCCACAATCTGCTCCCAGAATTCCCGTTCTGCCTGGGTTCAGAAATGAGAACAAACATTGATGCTCTCTTCTGACAGTGGGCAAATGGGGAAAAGTGACCTGAGGCAGCAGTGGAGCTCCTGGTGTGGCACATCGGGGAGCCCTGGGAGGGTGGAGATGGCAAAGAGCAGTAGGGTCAGAGCCTGGCCACAGGGCCACCACACCATGAGGGCTGACAGCCCCTGCCCCTGGCCACAGACAGAAATGGGGACAAAGATAGGGGTGAAGCACCCCAAACAAGCAGAAAAGGGATTCACTTTTCAGGAAAAGACTGGCAGAAGAGATGTGAAAAGTCGTGATCCTCTGCATATCAGATGTGCTGAGGTATGGGAAGATTAGAGGGGAACATCTGTTGATTGCCTCTAGGTGAAGATAACTGGGAAAATCAAACAGGATCATATTATAATATGGGGCCACAACTGAAAAGTAAATAAACAATGAGTGAGGTTTGGGATTTTTTTTCCTAACAAAGGAGCTGAATCCTCAGAGCATCATTTCTGATGCACTTCCTATGTCAAATAAGAAATTTAATGGGTCAGAAAAGCCCCACATGTTTGAAGAATATTTTGATTTATGCCCATTTGGAGACCTATACTTGTTTGGAGCATATCTGTCCTCTCCCTGCCATGCAGCCCCACAGTTTGCTCCCCTCTGGGCAGCAGCTTAGACCACCTTTGCATTAGAGAGGACTCATGTACCAAGGGAGCAGACCTTATGTGAAAGCTCCCATGTCCACAGAATACATGTTTAGAGGGCTGGAACCACTGGTGAGCATGCTGAAGACCTTAGGGCTGGCAAATGTTGTCCCAGAGGGCTGGCAGGATGAAAACATCAGACCTATCTTCTATCAGGAAGAAAAGAAACCAGAAAATTTTAGACCAATCAGCCTAACCCAAATTACCATGAAATATTCAGGAATAAATTATTTAATCATCATTCCACAGGGGCCTAAAGGATCAAGGTAATTAATCAAGATATTACACCTTGCCTACCACCGGTTCTCAAAATAAAAACAAACCAAAAATATAAATGGCAAGAGCAATTAATGCCAAATGAATTTTAATTTTTTCTTTGATGTGTGGAAGTACTGCCTTGGTACCTCAGCAAGCAAACAAGGTACAGTATAGATAAGGTAAGTGCAGGATCACCTGAGAAGCTACCTCAAAAGAGATAACCATCAGAGCTTTCCTGAAAGGGAAGCTTGAAAGGGAAAGGGAACTTGTCCTGGCACAGGTACTAGGCTAATGTCTTCATGATTTCAACACAGAAAAAAGGTCTGAAAAGTCTTTGGAAAACAGGAGCAGAATTAAAAGCTCTCTTGCTAAAAAATGGAAAAAGGGCCTGGAACCAACAAACTGAAATACCATAGAGACAAATGCAAACAGAGGGGGAAAACCAAACACTTAAGCACAAAACACCAGTAAAAATTAACCCAACTTCAGGATTTCAGAAGAGAGCCAAGAAATGCCAGCAGGTCACAAACATCCACCAACAGAAACTGAAACTACCAAAAGGGTAACTCTCATTATGGGACTGTGTCAGACCAAAGAGGTGACGATCCTGGCTTACAAACAAGCTCTCATCAAAGAGGGGAGAGCTGGGGCAGTGCAGCACGAATGTGCTGAAATGGGGAAAAGCATCACCTAGGAGGGTCTGGGGCATTTTAGTCTAAAAGACAGGATTATGTGCCTTCTGACATAGAAAACAGTTGTTGAGAGACCAGGAAGATATTGTTCTCTATGACCACTATGGGTATAACAAGAAACAGGCTTAGTCTGCTAACAAAATGTTAAGCTGATTATCGGGGAAGAAATACTATAACAAAAGAGAGTGGACTCCTGAAGCTGGGGGCCTATGGAATCTCTTATTTTTAGTGATTATTAGGACATTAAACGTATTTCAGGAATTCCTTGACAACATTTTATCCTACAGTAAAGCAAGGGGTTGAGTAACCAGCCCTCTGAGGTCGTGTGCCAGTGCACCATTCCTTGGTAACCAACAGCCTTTACATCCTGCAACTCTTGACATTTTAATGCTACCACTGACCATGTGCAGTATTTTACCAGCTTGGGACCTAAAAATCCACTGTTGTAAAGGTCTGTTCAGCAGATGAAGGTGCTTATGTGCACTGTGGGACTGTAGCTTTAGATCTGTGGGACTTGCTGTACTGGAAATGAAATATTTTGTTTGGTATGTGCCGCACTCATTTTTATGATAAGAATATAATTAGTCGCAAAATGGGGAAGTAAATTGAAACGGATATGAGGTTTTATGTCCTGATCTTGAAAACTAAGCAACAAATATCTTACACTAGACAATCTAATAATATGCAAAGATTACTTAGACATTCATTTGAAAATTTTTACAATATGCATTCAGACATCACTACTACTGCATTTAAATCAAGTCTACGTGGCACTGTCAAGAAGCACCTAAATTACAGTGATGACTCATAAGTAAACAAATAGCACCACTAAAATCAAACTACAGATATTGGAGACTAGGCAGGAGCTTGAAGGTATAAATAAAATAAGAGATCAAATTAAAGCCCCCCATTTATTCCTCTATGAAAGAACAGAAAGCATAACATTCTATCTCTGATTCCATCTTCCAAATAATTTAATACAATGCAAACAAAATTATCGCATGACACTTTAAGCAAAGCATAAGCAACAGAAAAAGCAAAACAGGACTCTTGAAGAGAAGCCTGTGGGATTACAGTGTTTTGGCATTCAGAAAATTAAGTACAGAAGCAAGTTTTTGGTTTGATACGCAAGAATTTAGACTGACTCCTGTTATTAAGCACCCTCCTTGAAGTCAGTGTGAATTTTGCCACTGGCTTCAAGTGGAGCAGGAGCAGACATGTTATCAGCCATTACAGCAGGCTGTATTCTGCAGCTAACAATACAGTTCCACATCTAAAGATAAAGGAAAACTGTTAAGTGACCTACCCAGAATGGATGGGACTCGAAACAAGGTTAACATTGTCCAAGGTGTCTGCAGCCCAGCTATAGTGCCTGAGAGAATCAGAATCAAACTCCCTTTGAAACGTCAGGTGCTTCAAAACAAAACAAAACAAAACGATAAACTGAAATTTAAAATTAACATTACAAACACTTGTCTTAAATACAAGCTTGTTAACATAATTATATTAAATTTAGGTCTGGTCCTTTCCATTTAACAGTGCTGATATCTCCAGGGTTAAATTACTGAAAATCCTGTAACAAAAATACGAAATACACACACAAACTCTTGTCTCTTCAAACATTCTTTTCGCCCACTTTTGGCACTTCCTTCAGTTTCAAGTATGTCTGTCCCCAGTCTTTACTTACTTTTATGTGCCAGGTAAAAGAGATTGGGAAAAAAATTTACCATTTGTAGTGCAGTCATACACCATACAGACAGGCAGGGTAATACTTCCCCTCGGAAGATGCCATTGGATAGAGCCTTATTCAAGCAGAACCTGTGAGTAACTTCCCTGGGAGTTTCACTGAGGCTGTGAACGCAGGAGGGGGTTGGTTTGTCTTTATGCACAACCAGCACGGGCACTGTTTTGTGGAGTGCCACTGTCCCTACTCATCTGGACAGAAATAGCTTTAACCCTCTGAGGCTATAATTAACTCCCCCTGGGACAGACACTGAGCTGTGATTTGTTTCTCCTGCTGCCCACGCACATGGACATTCATGCATCCTGTGCCCCACAACATCCCTCACACTACAAATCCTCTTCCTGGGCAGCAAAGCCATTCCAGCAAAATGCTCTTTTTCCTTTGTTTCTCTTGTCTTAGGAAATGAAAACAACTAAACTCCAAATACTGTTTTCCCCTATTTCCAGGGTGATGTGAAAGCTTCCCCCCAGTTTAAGAAGCATCATCATAAGTTACATCAACAAAAGTAAGTCAAGAAGCAACACAAACAATCTTCACTCAAGATGGTGTTAAAGATGTCAGTGTTGCCTGTAAGTAGGTTGTTTGCTGCTTAGAGGCAAATGCAGCTAGAGAGAGCAGCCCGTTTGGACTAAAACCTCATGGGCTGTTTTCAAATCAAATTCAGTGGGTTCAAGTCAAACCAGAGCCAAGCACATGCTTCTACACGGGGAAATCTTATTATTTCCACCTGGGTTTTCTTATATGCTGACACATACTGGTAGTGAAGATTAATTATTTTGAATAGAAATATCAGCATTAGAAGTAAATATGGCAAATTCAGTCATAAACACACAAAAATACTCCTCTTGAGAAGCTTCCACAAGATAAGCAGGCAGATAGTTGCTGTGTTGCCGGCCAGAATGTGCAACACTCCCATCACTCTGGGGTTTCCAAAACACTCCACTCTTTAAGCATTGCTTTTATTAGAAAAGAGGATCCCAGGTTGCCTTCCAAAAACTATTGACACTGTAATTTACTGCCCATCGACAGAAATCCCTGCAGAGTGCAGTTTGCTCTGTCACCCGTCCAACCTCCTGGCTCAGTGCCTCCTCCTATTCCCTACCTCAACACTTTATTAAGGATCTTTTGTTAAACTTTGTGCTGTAACAGATGTGCTTGAGGCCTGATGGTTCAAGCACAGACAACAACAGTGAAGGGCAGACTTGCATGTGTTAAACGGCAAAACACACCATCAGATATAAAAGATAAAATGAAGGCTGTCAAAACAATGACAATTGAGCAACCTCAGTGGACTTAATTAGCACCATTTGAAAAAATGTACTGTAATTTAGTTTAATGAAGACAGTTTTGTTACTCTTTCCAGTAAGATACTAGGGATTCTCCAACATTTCCTGGAGAACCTGTGGTTTAGGCAGGAAAGCCATCACTGTGGATTTCTGCTATTCCAAGTGATTTATAAGAGCTCATACTGAGCACGTTGTTACTTTTGATACCAAACAGTGTATGATTCAGACAGGCTGTTTCAGGCATTCTAAAAATTTAGATAAAGAAAAAATAAATCTATTACTTTCCTCAGTGATAAACTTTATCATCAAAAATAGGCCAGAGAGAAGAAACACAAGAAATGGGCCAGAAGGAACAACACAATTTGGTGTTGGCCCTTGAAAGGCCTGCTAAGCTGTAACAGCGTCACTGCACCGAGGCCCAGGCATGCACCAGGACACACATCAACAGATAAATGTGGGGTCAGGTTTCCTGTGACAGAGGAAAAATGCTTATGTTCCCTTAACGGTGGGATATAGAAAACTAAACACAGGACCATATAAATTCCAAGGAAATACCATCACTCTGAAATAACCTGTGCTAGGCAGAGGTGCCACTGCGCTCGTGGATGTGCTGGAGGTTTGCCTACACACGTAGGTGGGGTTCCTCGGTCCAGTTCCTTGTCCTGAGACATGGTCTGTACACCAGGTGACTAGTTTTTTTCAAAGCATTCCTCTCTGACCAAGTGCACTCAAACAGATCTTTTGGACATATTTAGAGCAAGCAAAAGCCCAAAGCCTGCAGCCAATAATTTTGGCGAAGAAGCAGAGGAGGAAAAGCTGATAGCTAGACACACTCGTCTTACACACAGCACACATCTGTGGATCTCATTTTTCCAGGCTGTTGAGGTGCTGGATTTTCCATGCAGGCAAAAAAAAAAAAAAAAAAAAAAAAAAAAAAAAAAAAAAAAAAAAAAAAAAAATCTTCGTGTTTTAAGTTGCAATATAAGCAGTCCAGATAGTACATTGTCAGTGACATCAAATCACAGGATCCATTCTGTGTTTGGTCAGATCCCAGTGTTCCCTCCCTGGACTGAGAGGGATTAAAAATGCATTGCTAAAGGGTGTGGCAGCCTGAGATGCAAATGTGTGTATAAAAATACTGAGGGTTCTGCTGGCAAGGATCCTGCTGGTTGCGTAACTGAATATCCAGGCTGTGTAATATCAGAGTTCAGCAAACAGAAGAATTTATGCTTCCTCCCAGATGAATTTATCCAGACTGAAGTGATTCAGCAAGCTGCTATTTAATGGACAGCCCAAGTCATCCTGCCTTTGGCTGATTAAATGCAGAGGTGGATGTAAATTATTCCATGGAGAAGTCATTTGGATTTAGTCTGAGCTGTTGCATCCAAGGTAACACGCCAGGACACAGAAATTCTAACTTTGCTCCAGCCAGGTTATGAGGTACAGTGTGGCCTGGATTCAGAATTCCCTGTGAACAGGGTCAGCAATAAACCACCAAAGGCAAACAATGGAGAATATCAGGACTTCTAAGGAATTATTAGAAACTCTTCTCTAACACTCCATGTGTTATGCTGCCAGTGAGGTTTGGTAAAGAATGGTTTCAAATATTCCTCATTTGACTCTTTCCAGGCTCCCAAGTCTACCAGGGATCCTGGGAAGAGGTGGCCATGGGATGTTCTACCTTAACCTGACCAAGAGGTTGGCAAATGCTCCTTACTCTTTTATACACTGATGTTTGTGATAAAATTAATTCCCAATAACTGACTTTGCTGTCGCCATGAACTCCAGACAGGTCTGAGCTGTACAAAGGGAGAGGAAATGGCATATCCAGACAGGCAATGGATTGCTCTGTTTCAAAGTAGTGTGATTCCCAAAATAGCCTTAACTCCTCTCAGTTCCCAGATGGACTTTTAGAATATTGCTTTCAATCCACAGTGATCTTTGCTCCTGTGAATTCCACTGGTGGAACACAAGTCAGTGCTTTTTTCCCCCTGCTTTCTACTGCCACAGCAGAGATTGTCTAGGAGCCCATTAATGTACAGAGGGATGAGAAAGAGGGGCAGGGATATTCTCCATCTCCCAGATGCAGTTCTTCTGCTTCAGCCAAAAGCTAGAGCTGGGCAGCAAACCACAGGAATTCCAGAGGATGGATATATTTTTGTCAGGACATGGAGGTTTGCAGAAGCCATGGCAGAAAGTTTTAGCTGGTATCCATTTCTCATGAAGATAGTTTGTTACTTTCATGTTTGTTTTGCACAGAATCATGGCTTTACTAACCTCTCAAGACAGGACTGACATTTTTTCCCACTATCACATTCTATGAGACTTGTTAAGCATAGAGCTGGCTTTAAGTCTTGCTATGTGATAAGATGCACCCTAGCTGCTAAATCCATGCCATCCACTTTAATGGGAATCACAAAAATAGTCAGAATCATGAAACAATGCAGTATATTCTCAGACTAAGGAGTCTTCCTCTCCTCTGCAATTTCCGTCATATCAAGAACACTTAAAGAAGTCTTAATATTAGAAGGCATCAAAGCAGCTTTAGGTTCTCGGCCCTGACACAAAATTTCTTGTCCCCAGTGCCAGTAGTTGCAGATTTTGTTTTATGACTTCAAACCAAACAAAACCACAAAATCACTGCCATGCAAGCTTTGAAAACTCTCCCTAGATGGCTGTTGCAAATTATGGTTATTGGAGGTTTGCAGCATTTAACTTAAAAGTAACAATCTAATAATAAACATTCTGTTGCTGAAGTCAGAATCCAATTTCTGCCACTCTCATAATGCTACCAAAACTGTGTGTAAAAGCTGCAGTAAAACTGGATAGCTTATACCACACTAGAATTTACAGACTAATACAATCAAGGTTTAAAATGTACAAGTCCTGCTCTGTGGACCCTTTTCTTCCCCATGAAAATATCCTCTGAGATCAATAACCCCAAGTGCAGGAACGGTCTGTGAAAGCAGCAGCAGCAAACCTCTGTTTCATTCCAATCCACGTTATGCTCTTCCAGGACGCAAACAACAGTTCCGCTCCAAAGTCCTTTCCAAGTAAGGATTTTTACGTGAATTTTTATTCAGCTTCCTAGCAGATCTTTGACTTCTGTGTATCGAGAAACTCTTGAGGAGTTCAGTTAGATTTGGAAATCTGAAGCAAGTCTACCAAGGAAAATGCTGAGGAACTCACAAACAAAGCATACAGTACTCCATTATCCCCAGCCTTTGGAAAGACTTTCCCACGCTATAATCAGGTCAAAAGATGCTGCTTTTGTTGTATTAGTCATTGCACAAGTGTTTGGAAGATACATAAACTGAAGAGTCTCTAATAGCTTAATCTTTACAAGGCCAAATTCTTCCCAAGAGTGCAAAAACAAGGACAGCAGTTGGAGTCCCCTCCATGTGGGCAGAACAGGCCAAAGTAATTCCCAGTCTACACAGTACAAAGGTTGCTCTGTGTAAAACTCGTTGCTCCCAGCTTATCAAAGCACTCTAAAGATACACGAGGCCGGCAGGAGCACTCACTGACCTCAGCCAATAACCAACCCCACACTCAGAAACGTACTCAGTCCCTTAAAGACTCTTTTGGTTTGGGACCCCACCACCTGTCCCTTGCAGGATGACACCCACAGAGCGGTAACCCCACCATCTCTTGTTCACAGCTCCTTTCTCGCCCCTTTTCACCAGCTAAGAGAGCAGCCATAGTGTCTGGCAGCACAGCTCAGGGAGGGCTCCACACTGCAATCCCCTGCAAATAGGAAGCACAGCTAGCTGGTGGCAGAGCCACAGCACGTACCTGATCCTTTGCTGGGACCAGCAGCTCTTCAATCATCATGCTGTCTCGGGCATAGGAGCTCCTGTTCAGCGTGTAGGACCTATCCGAACTGAAGGAGCGGAGGCTGTTGTATTTACCATTTATCATAGAAAGTGCGGGTGACAATGAGATGAACAGAAAATAAAAATAAAAAAATTAATACATGCAACTTCCAGGGATAGCATAAGATGGCAAAATATACATAATCTGTGAAATAAATACAAGGAGGAAAATGGAACACAAAGTATTTGACTATAGTTAAATATTCCCTTCCCTACAATATGCATAAGCAAAATCTCAACAGATGCTTACTGCTTTGGCAGTAATGTTGTGGTTTTAGAATAAATCTAGGAGAGTGTATTCAAGTATTTAGATGAACTTTGATAAATATCTCCATGCCCTAATCCTGAAGGCGACCCACGAGGGCAGGTCCCAGGGGAGCTGTGGGTAGGTCACAGTGCCTGCCCACACAGCTCAGGTTGCTGAAGCAGGTTTAACTAAGAGCAAGTTTTATGTGATGTCATTCTCTTTGTGGCTGAACCACTTCTGACATTGTTATAAACACCGTAGTTATCCCTACAGTTAGAAAGGAAAGGATAATAAGTTTGACGTGAAAGGAGAAATGAATTTGCTTATTGACAGCTAAGTACAGATGCTGATGTTTTGGGAATTATTTTGTGCACGTTAAACTATTTAGAAGTAACTATGATCACTCTTAACGTGCTGCAATTAAACCAACGTAGGAGTGTTTTACATTTAACCCTGGAAGGTACATTATGGTATGTGCTAAAAACATGCTGCAGGCCTAGACATGCTTGCTACGTGACAAAAAATAAAGTAGTAAAAAAGGAGAATTAATACAAAGCAACATCCACCAACATATTACACTTTTGAACTAGCAACACTTTTCACACTCAAAACTCTACAAAGTGTTTCATGCATTTAGTAGTTGCTAATTGAATTTCTCTAATCCCTTAGCACACGTTCCTTCTTGTGCTGGAAGCAGAATGGGGATCTTAATTACACTCTGTAAGCAAATTTTAAGCAGACTTTTACATGATAAAGGGCATAAAGAATTTAAGTTATATTTGTTATAACAGAGGGATATTCTCTACGGCTCAACCCACCCTCAGCTCCCCAAAATAAAAGCACGTCACTTTCCAATGCTGAATAAAATGAAGATAAGCAATGGCAGCAGCAGAAAGATGAGAGAGATGTAACACGATGCCATGCCTTCTTACCTGACTTTTGGACTAAAGCAATTTACAGTGGAAAAGAAACAGGAGAAATAGAAAGCAAAGAATCAGACAGGAAAAGCAAGATGTTATGGCTGGATGGTTTATATATTTAATGTGTTCATTTCTTAATGTTACACTCAGAATCAGCAGTAAGATACATCCACAGAATACTTTTTTTGCTAAATAAAATACTGCACAGAAAAAAACACTGTATTTGTCTCCTCTGAGCATAACATGGGCAATGCAAAAAATGAGCTACGCAGCAACAAATAGTAATGGCACTGCTGAAACCAGAAGCATGGGAATATTAGATTCCTCTCAAAGAAAAGATAACATGAGGTTGAACCCTCAGGTCTCCCTAACAGACTGTGACTGAGGAATTCTGCTCTCCCACCTGCACAGGGAGCACTCTGTGCAAGAAGAGAGCTGCAGAGAGTGAAAGGTGTCAGGAAATCAGTGCTGGGCTCAGCACACAGAGCATGTTCCCCCTGCACCATCTCTGCCCTGCTCCAGCACTGACCATAGCCACAGGGCTGTGTGATCACCCTGCTCACACCACATCTGAAAGCAGCAGGTCAGCTTTATTAATTCAGTTTACAATGACACGAGATTCTCCCTTCAGATCTAATTTGCTGATTTTCTGGCGAATGGACTATTTAAAAGCATTTTGGCATTTCTCATGAATGTATTACCTCATAAATACTTATTGACTTCTCTAAAAATTGTAAATCAAGCACAACATGGCTGGGGACTACTAAAGAGCAAATTTCCACTGCATGCTTGCATTTCTAATGCAGCCATAACAAACAAGACCGAAGGGTAGACATCTAAGCTTTACCTTATGGGAGTTGCCATTTGCTGCTAGACAATGAACTCACTTTTTAAAACAGATCTTTAAACTACAGCATAGGAAAAAGCCCTCAGGGCTCCAGCTTATGAGGTTTAATTATTAGCTTCAGTACAATTCAACTGTCAGTAACTACACTGCAAATCCACAACTATGGAAGTAATCTCTGCTCACACAGCTTTAACTGTTTTGAGCAACACACACTGCAGGCTTTAGCAACATTCAAAAATGAAATCTAAAATGTTGATCTACAAATACCTGCGTTGAAATTAACATTAGTCAGAGAACATATTAATTTTACAACGTTTTGTCAGTTTCACAGAAACTTTGGCCTGTTTTTTGTAACATGTAATCCATTCACTGTCAAATTAAATCCTGCAACAAATTTAGGGGAAATCTGGCTTTTTTTTTTTTTTTCTTTCCTTGCGGGGAAGGAGCATTTTTTATTTAATGTTGTCTTTCTCAGTTGGATTACTCACTAGCACCTTTAAAGAAATAAAAGCACCAAATAGCAAAATGATTGTCATTCAGTTTTTCTGGCATTTACATTCTTCAGCAAAACACACCCATTAAGGAAGCCTCTACTGTTAGTATCAGTCTGATCAGCAGTAGTCAAAAGAAACCTGGCTTTGCTGGCTGCGCTAGATCAGTTTCTAGACCAGCTGCAGACCGCTGGTAAAGAGGTACCTTGGAGATGTTCAGTGCATCAACAGAGACCAGAAAAAGTGAATAGGTAAGTTTTCTGTATCATTGCCATAAGAAGCCAACATGAATAAAGAATATGAAATAAAACTGCAATGAACATATGCTTCAAAGGAAGTACACCCCCTCCACTTCAAAAGAGACTCCAGTGCTGTGTGGAAGAGCGCGCTTGGTTTGTAAGAACTTGTACCTGTGGTGACACATGAACATGAGAAACAGCAAATATGATACCTGGCGGAGCGGGCTCCCAGGCTGAAGCCCATGTATCCCTCAGCAGGCAGAGAATCATCTCCCAGCTCTTTCAGATCCTGGGGTCCGAGGTATTTGTCTGTATCGCCTGTCATTGCATCCTCACCTGCCAGGACAAAAGCCAGGCTGGAATCAGAGCTACACGTATGGCAGATGTTTGTGTGCTTAGTAAGTCATAACGCCCTTCTCTGCTCGCCAAGAAGGAATCAATCCAGTCACCCCCACTTTCCCTAAGGCTCTTTCCACGTTGTATGTTAATTATCCACCCTCTGAATGTGCCTGAGAAAATAATTTTATTGGGGGGCAAATGAAAGAAGCAGAACTTCACCCTGACGTAAACCCAATAAAGTTATACAAGAAGTGACTTTTGCCCAATCGTTTCAGCAAGCTAAAGACTTCTTCTGTACTTTGCATCGTTGCACTCACTTTTGCTTTCCTTATGGAAAAAAAGCCCGAGCTGACAAAGTTGGATCATTCCAAAAATGGAAAAAAAACCCAAACCAAAACAACAAACCAACCAACAAAACCAAACCAACCCCTGGCTGGGAGAGACAGCCTGTTTGCCCACCACTCCTGAAAAGTGCAGCAAGTTTGAATGGAGGCTGAGGGAAGGAAGAGGCCCGCCTTCCACCTTGGGTATTTCTCACTACCTTTTGGAAGTTTGAATATAAGACGGGATTTTTTTTCAATTTTTTTGTTTTTAAACGAACCGCTCCCCACTGCCGGTTGGTTTCCAAAGGTAAGTGCTTCCCGAAGGCTGCTCTCCCACCCCGCGGCAGCCGCGGCCGAGCGCGATGCAGCCCCATCCCCGCGGCGCCAGCAAAGCCGGGCCCGCCGAGCCCCCGGAGCGGGGTGGGACCCCGGGCACTGCCGGGACACGTGGAGCGGCCATCCGCACACAAGGAGAGCCTTAGCTGCTTTATCAAAAATACCCCAAGAGGAAGGAAAGTTAAATGCTGGGAGAGGCGGGCAGGCGCCACAAAGGGTTAACGGAGCAGCTGCCCGGCGGGGAGCATTTGCATGCCATTACATCATGCAAACCTACATTCCTGCATTGACAGAGCAAGTCCAAAATATGCCTTTTGCGGTCGTTGGATATTCCCCCCCTCCCCCGTTCCCTCAACAGGGCAGAGCGGAGAGCGCTCCCTGTAAGCTCATGGCTTGCCGACATTCACTCTCCCCCTTTGTTGTGAACGCGTTTTAGGTGTGTTAAGTTTAAACTGCACAACAGAGAAGTTTAACAACAGCGCGTTCCCGAAGGTAAGTGACTCCCGAACCCAGCCTCACGTTTCCCGCTTTCATTCAAGGAGTTTAGACGAGTTTCCAATCACTAAACTCAGGAAATCACAGGCGAGCTCTGGTTTTAAACTAACTAGTCTAAAAATACCCCTTCAGCTACTGCTTTGCAAACGGCAAACAAACAGACCAACTTTCTCCTCCAGCCCAGCAACAACCAGTATTTTAAGCAGCAGTTAAAAAGCTAAAATGTCCACAATACACCAGAAAGCATTCAAAAACCCGAAAAAGAAACATCATACATCAAGTGAAACTTTAAAAAGTCTTACTGTTTTGGAAAGCCATTTTCACCAGCCTGGTCTATAAGATTTTTTTCCCCTGGTGTTTCCAAGAATTCCTATTAGTCCTATTAGTCCTTAAGCAGTGATTTAGACTTAATCTCCAAACCAGCACAAGCAAACTAATCCCTGTGGGTCATATTCGCTTTCCACACAACAACTGAGATCTTCTTAACATCTTGATCTCTTCATATGTATTTTAGGATATGTGCATCTTTGTCCTCTCAACTCAGATTAAAGTTCTTTGCAAATATGAAACAAAACGAAAAATAATAAGTTAAAAAAAAAAACCTTTTAATCACTCTGCAGACATCCCTTTAAAGCTTCTGCTGATTGGATTACAGCCTCCCTTGGCAAGCCTCTTGAATGGTGACATAAATGCAGGCACTCCAGTTATTTGTATGTAAATAGGGGTGCTGCGAGGGTGTAGTTTTTCTGTAACTTGACGCCGGGGCTGCGCAGGGAGCGCGGGGCTGCGGGAAGGCGCTGCCTCCGCCCGCCTGCCCGGGGCCGGCGCCTCCCCCGCGCCCACCCCCGGCCGCTCCGCTGCCCCGGGGGCTGCGGGAGCCCACCCTCACTCAGCACACCCTCCCTCCCCGCCCTCCTGTGGGGCGCTGCTGTCCAGGGACAAAACCGGACCGAAGCCTGGCAGGCGAGGAAGCGGTCCGGGGAGGGCGAGAGATCCGGGCAACTTCCAGCAACTACGAACTGGGCCACTAAATTTGGAAAGTTCTGCCCTTACAGTACCCGAAGACAAGCGCTACGCCACTGTAAGGAGCAGAAGAGGCATTTTCTTTAAGAGCATCGTTTGTCAAAGGCAAGGAGAATGATCAAAACCCCCATTTTCGTCGAGCTATAACATACATTAGATGTTATCCTGCTCTGCAGCTAATCCAGCCAGGGCAGGATTACTCTGATGAAATGCTCTCATCAAAGGAAAAGCTGCATCTAGGAGTGGTAATTTCAAAGAATTCCAGACATTGGTTTGTGATCGTGGGAGGCTGGAGCAAAATGGGTGGTGCACGTTTCAGCAATCCCACTCTGTTTAATTAGGTGCTGCAGCCTAATCCTCTGCGCTTCAGGTAGCAGTGAGCAGTGTTTGCTCACAGCACACGGAATTCCCGCAGAGAGGAAGAGTGAAGACAAAACTCATCTCTGAACACAATCGATAGAGAAACGCCCAGAAATGAGGCACCGATGAAAAAACACGAAAGGACGCTGCACTGCTTTGCTGCCTTTGCCATCCTTCCCTTCATAATATGCTCCAGGTCGAAGAAAGGTGATGTCCTTGCTAACAGCGGGTGAACACAGCTATCACAAGTAGAGGAAACAGCTCAAAGTCCAGGGAAAAACAGCGGCAGTAGGTCAAAGCAAGGGCCTATCAGTTCGAGTGCACCCTGTCTGTGACAGCAGCCACACTTCACAGGACAGTACGGGAACATGGACCAGCAGAGGTCCTCCAGGACATTTTTCTAGCTGGCACTGATTTGAGCACATATTTTCTAAACCTGAAAGAGGTTTGTATGGTCATGAACAGGGTTTTGGTTTTTTTCCTTTTTAAAGTCTTGCAGTTACACTTTGAACTCATGTAAATTTTTTATGCTCCCCTCACTGAGGACCTGTGCAGGGAGTCATAAAAGTCAACTGCCTGTTGCAGGAGGAGCAGCCCTTTTAAGCTGGATCTGCCTCTTGCTGGTTTCACTGATGACCGCTATTTTTAAACTTCTGGAGAGGCAGCAAGCATTGCTGCTCACTTTGCCACCCATTATTTTCTATGTTCTAGCCTATCCCTCATGCAGTTTGTTTTTATTTTCTGGGATAGAAGGTTCTACTGTTTTTACTCCTTTCTCCCAAGAAGCTTTTCCATACCTCTTATCACCTGTCTTATCCCAAGTTCTCCCCGTTTTCCTGGTCCCCCAGCATGTCTCCTACAACTGGGAATTGCAGGAGCATAGGGTAGGTGTTCTTTTTAGAGGCCAGTGAGAAATACAGGCTCTCTGGCAGCAGGAGGGAAGGCATCATGTGGCTTGGGAGAAGTCCCAGACAAAATTTAATCATAGGCTGGGATCCAGATGAGCATTTGTCATTTGGCTTTGCTAAAGATACCTGAGGATTTTGCCACTCCTTCATCACAGAGCCTGTCCAGAGATGTCTTGATGGCAGAAGACGTAGAGCCACAGGGAAAAGGAGGATGCTTCAAGTTGTAGCCAAGGTTTTGGTCTCACAAAAGTATGGAGAAAAGCCAATACCAAACCACTGAAACTTTTATGAACCTGTGAAATTCTATGGAGCCAAAGAAACTCTGAAAACTGAGCTTAAAAATCTAATAAGTCAACCCCTCCCAAAATGACCAATACCAGATTTTCATGCATGGTGATGTCCTGACCTGTCTTAAAAGCCCTTAAACTGCTGTATCTTAGCACCTACTCAGGGATCAGGCAGTGTGCATTCTTGTTCTGTTAGGACACCTGTCTAATCTTCCAGGGATTCATTAGCATGATACTTATTCCTATTGAGGCAGGAATCTCCATTAAACGGGTTTAAAACGGTGTCCTGGTTTACACCCAAAAGTTTGTAATCTACTGAAGGCCAAATAAAAAAAATTTAAAACCTCAAGAATAACTGATTTTTGACAATGACTGTCCAAACTCTCCACACCTAAGTGGGTTTATGGATTGTGTTCTTTTTGCCCTTCACTGCTCACAGTATCTCTCCTCTTTGTATCAGCTTCCACTGCTTGCTGTCCCTTCACCTCTGGGACAGCAGCAGCAGCTTCAGGGAGGGCTGCTGTGACAGAGCTCACGGCAGGGCTGTGGCAGTAGCAGCAGGGCTCCAGCTCCCTGCACCGGATTAAAGCTCCTGCAGCAGCCCAGAGGAATCCCCTCCTCTGCAGCGCACGCTCATCCTCTCAGCATCCCAGAGCTGAGAGGATGAGTGTGCGCTGCAGAGGAGGGGATTCCTTCCAGGCCTCCTGCAGACAACTGGAGCTGTGCTTTAGCACGGCTGAGCCCTGGCTCCCCACCAGCCCCGTGGCCACGGGCACAGGGCTGGGACTCCCAGATGCACGGGGAGCCAGCCCACAGCTGGAGAGAGCGAGAGGAAAGACCCCGTTCTCCCAGTCTCGGGTTTCACATTTATAAGATTTGAAATCTCTTTAAAAATAAAAGCACAGCACATGTTTGGTTGCAACAGAATTGCTCTATATTCTTGTACAAACTCTCTGCTACATGTGAAGGTGAGCCTTCGTTTCTTTTCCCCACAAAATCGTGTTCAAGTCTTTCAAAAAAACACCATTTCTTTTTTTTGTGGTGTAGCAGTTTCCCAGCACTTAACCTCATTTGGGCAGATTTGCCAGAGTAGTCTAGGAAAAAGAATAAAAAATCTCTCCTCTCAACCAGTTTGACTCCAAACCAAACTGTCCTCAGCAGGGAAGAGAAATTACACAATTCCCATGTAAATACTTATTTAGTGGGCACAGCAAGACACAAAACACAAGGAAAAGGTTTCCTGACATTTGTCTCCGAGCTCTGAGTCTCTACTTTCCAAATTTTCAATTTCTCTTGTGAGAGAAACCTTGAGGGTTGTGGCTCATTGAGAAGCCATTCAACAAGTCTGTCTCACTGAAGAGTTCTGGCTGATGACATGAACACCAGCCAAGCGAGGGAAAGCTTGGATTTGTTTGCTAAATTTGTGCCTTTCTCCCACTTGGAAATCAGCTCCCTGGCTCTGAGAATTGTCAGAGTGCCTTACCATCTTGAACATATTTGCTTTGACTGGTGTAAGTGGATGCACTGTATATAAATACCCCACTAACACCGAGGAGTTGTGGGGATGGGCGTCACTGAGTTGTCCTTACAGATATGCAAGTCAGGAAAGAGAGACAGGCCAGTGGTTACACAGCCTGTAATTCATCACAAGCCTTGCACACTGGAACGCTCAGCACCGATTAATAAAATGCCTGTTATCTGATTTGTGAGCTCCCTTTCAGTGTTGGGTTTGAAAAAGACCCCGTCATCACAGTGTCACAGAATGGCCTGGGTTGGAAGGGACCTTAAAGATCATCTTGTTCCAGCTCTGCTGCCATGGGCAGGGACACCTTCTGCTAGAACAGCTTGCTCAAAGTCACATCCAGCCTGGCTTTGAACACTTTCAGGGATGGAGCATCCACAGCTTCGCTGGGAAACCTGTTCCAGTGTCTCATCACCCTCATAGTGAAGAATTTCTTCCTAATATTGAATCTAAACCTACCCTACCCTCTCTCAGCTTAAATCCATTCCCCTTGTCCTGTCTCTACATGCCCCTGTAAAAAGTCCCTCTCAAGCTTTTTTATAGGTCCCATTCAGGTACTGGAAGGTGCTCTAAGATCTCCCTGGAACCTTCTCTAGGATGAACAGCCCCAACTCCCTCAGCCTGTCTTCAGAGGAGAGCTGCTCCAGCCCTCTGACCCTCTTTGTGGCCTCTTCTGGACTTGCTCCAACAGCTCCACGTCCTTCTCACATTGGGAACCCAGAGCTGCATGCAGCACTCCAGGTGAGGTCTCGTGAGAGCAGCCCATGGTGCTTTGGATGCAGGCCAGGACATGGCTGGATATTTCTAGGCTGTGAGAGCACACTGCCAGGTCATGTTGAGCTTCTCCTTTACCAATACACACAAGTCCTCCTCAGGGCTGCTCCCAATCCATTTTCCACCCAGCCCGTATTTGTGCTTGCGACTGCCCTGATGTAGATGCAGGACTTTTCACCTGGCCTTGCTGAACATCATGAGTTTCACACGGTGCCACCTCTCCAGCCTGTCCTGGTCCCTCTGGGTGGCATCCCTTCCCTCAGCATGTCAACCACACCACACAGCTGGGTGCCATCAGCAAACCTGCTGAGGGTGCACTGATCCCACTGTGCACGCTGCCAAGAGAGACGTGAAATGGCACCAGTTCCAATCCCCATCCCTGAGGAATGGCACCAATCACTGGTCTCCACCTGGACATTGAGCCTTTGAACAGCTCTGAATGCCCCATCCAGTCAATTCCTTAGCCGCAGAGTTGTCCATCCATCAGATCTCTCTCTCCAGTTTAGACACAAGAATGCAGAGCAGGACTGTTTATATATAAGCCAGTCTCTCAGTTCCCCTGGCAACAACACGGGTGCAGAATGCAGTCTGCAATAGGCAAGAAATCAATTGTACTACCTGCATTCCTAATTGTTGGTTTGGTTTCTGTTACACTGAGAGTTAGCAACTCGAAAAACCCTCCACAGGTTTGGCCTTACAAATGATCCCAGACATTAGAAGGCACAATTTACATCTTTAGTTCCAGCACCCAGGCTCCCCACAGGGGTGTTTGTTGCCTGTGCAGTGGGACACAGCAAGTTCCTGCCCTATTAACTCACACCATTGTGCATCAGTGTTCCTGCCAGCTGAAACAATGCAGTATTTTGAGCAGCACAATGGCCTAGGAGAGCTATTTGGAAAACACGTAGGTATGGTAAGAACATGATCCATTCGGAACTGCAGCGCTGGGATCACAATGACAGATGGGAAACAAACCAAAAGCCTCAATGCATGAATTAAACAAGAGCCACACACAAAGAACTGAAATATCTTGTGCACCTTGCTGCTTGACTGCTATGAAAATTAAAAGTAAATACATCAACAGGGATGAAGAAAGAGAGATTGACTAAAGAAAAACAAGAAAATTGAACACAGTCACTTGTTTTAAAAATACCCAAGAACTTCATCCTTTCTGCCATTTACTTCCACTATCAGCCATTTCTTCCAAAGTGTTTTGCTATTTTACCCTTTTGTCCAGTTTTTAATTTAAAACATTTTTCAGTTAAAACAATAAATTATTCACTTATTCAATCAGTTATTCACTTTATAGAAGCAGCAGCAAAATGATTATTCCAGGAAAGTGAAGGTAATGTGATTAAAAAATCGTAAGAAATTCAGAGAAAAGTTAGAGGATTATCAGCAATAGCCCAAAGAATTTTTGAAAGCGTTCTTAATTGTAAAGCAGAAGTTATTGTTAGTGGGATAAGAAGAAAATTATCTGAAAGGATTAATTTTCAGACAGATGAAATAAGAGGAAGAGGCTTAAGTTAAATATCAGTGCAATACAAAAACGCACAAATACCTTCTTCAACATCTGACAAATATTCAGCATCACTGAGTATTTCAGGGGCATTGGCTTTACGAACTGCATGATTTAAATAAACAAAATAATTAAAAATAAAGCACAGACTATTGATGTGTCAACAAAATCAATGTAAAACAATTACAAATGTGCAATGACCATATCAAACTAATAATGTGTGTTAGTTTTGGGTTTTTTAAACAGACATTTGTTACAACCACAAAGAGTGAAAAAAAATTTAAATTTTTAATACCTTCATCATCAGACATATCAAGAACTTCATTCATGGTTTCGGGTACATTCATTTTGTGCTTTTCTGTAACAGTCTGTAATAGAAAAAAAAGTAATTTCAGAGGGCAGGCATCATTTTTCTTAAAATTCTTGTTATTTTAAAAATTAAATGCAAGGTAAGATTTTTATCTGCAGTTAAAAAAACAAGACTTAATGTCTTAGCTTCTTATTCACTTTCTATTTTAAAGACACACTGAACTATGCATTAAAAAGACTTACAGGAATAGGCAATATTGTATTTTGTTTTTAAACTACGTTCACATTGTCATAGCAGAAAAAGCATGAGCTGAAAGCTGAGATGGTATCATCAAAAGAAGAATCAAATATACTGAAATGAACTTCATTTTAGGGGGTTTAGTAAGAACTCTAAGTTAAGCAGTCGTCTAAATTTTGAGCAAGGAATATGTCATCTCTAATAAAACCAAACTTTCTGAGGGAAGTATTTCTCCTTTGTCATCAGAAGAATTCTGCAATTTGGGAGCAGGCTGAACCTTTGTGAATTTTTCTCAGAGGTGCCTCAGCATGAATTGTGTGTTTTTCCCACAAATGAGAACAACTGTAACCACATGCAGGCTA
Source organism: Aleadryas rufinucha (assembly GCA_013397815.1). Taxonomy (NCBI): domain Eukaryota; kingdom Metazoa; phylum Chordata; class Aves; order Passeriformes; genus Aleadryas; species Aleadryas rufinucha. The sequence goes on from VZTH01016211.1 coordinate 518,537, forward strand.
AATGATACCCCTGAAGGGATTTGTGCATGAAAGACACTCAGAAGTGGTTGGATGACTTTCATCCCAATGTTTGTATTGATTCAGACTCAAAGACCAATATAAAAAAACCCATAAAAGTGGAAAAAAAGTGTTCTGAATGCTGAAGTCTGTTCCTAGAATACCTGTACCCCATGAACGACATACTCATGCACGTTTTACTTTCCAGCTGGGGTACAGCACAACAACCACTGGTAAAGGTTTGGGTCAGACAAGAGACTCTACAGAGTTACCACTCAAGGAGTACAATGGAATTAAAAACAAAACCAAAAAAAAACCACCCCAAACCAAAACCGACTCCCATTTTTATGGGGGTTTTATATTGTATTTTTTTAATCACTGTTACTTCTCATGCTTCTTATGCAAATAAGAAATCATTAAAAGGTTCAGGGGGGCAAAATAGCCTTTCCATTTTCATTTACTTTGAAAGATTTCAGTTTTCCTCTGGCCTTATGAATACTCACTTGGCATTTCATGTTTCTTGGGCTACTGCCATCACTTGATACAAGCAGAAGAGCTCCTGCATGCTCAACCATTACAAAACCTATAAAAAGCCTCATGCAATTCATTTTGTGGGAATTACTTGCAAAGCTTTTTAACACATTGTTAAACCAGCAAAATCACAGGACTTTTTTTCAGGCATTACTGGATTTTTTTAAATTGGTGTTTGAGTACAAATCATAGTAAAATTAGCTATGTTCATTCCTGATTCCTTTAAATTTAGCTTTGGGAGTTGTTTAGCCACAAGCCTCATAATATAAGTCTCAGCAGTCAAACTGAATTTTTAAGGCCCTCAATTGTAAATCGGATTTCGCATCTAGACTTCCAAAGTCTCAAAATTACACACTGATAAGCAGCATATTCTGACTTTAACGGAAATTATTTCTGGGCTTCTCTTGAGAGTAGATATTTGGGGTTGTATAGATCTTTCAGCATCTAACATTTCCTCCAGCACAATTCACAGCCTGACCCACCATCTCTCTGCTCTTCATCTACAGAAGATAAAGGGTCAGCCACTTTATGCAGCACAAACACCTCCAGCTTCTCAGTTCTAAAAGCCAAGAACAACTTTGTGATATTGAGAGTTTTTAGCATAAAGGTGTGCTTTTCCTGCAGCTACCTAACTGTATACTAGGCAGTCATTCAAGTTTTGCTATCCTGTATAATACTCTCCATCAAATTTTTCAGCGTGGAAAAACGTTTTGGAATCTTTCTATAAAGAAATTTGTTCCTGAGAAAACATAGAGAAAATGTGTAAGGAAAAAAATCAGTAGTACCTTCTAGCATGTTCCTTTATATTTTACTGTTCTGAAATTTGTCTTTTGTGTGGTGGACTTTCTGTAAACTACTGAAACCACAACCAGGAAAGTCATAGGAAGAAAAGGTGCACGCAGTAAGAGAACTAAAATCTGCCCAAAAGCTCATCATATTGCAGCCACCTGCTTGCACAGACAGACCACACGAAGGGGTGATGACAAAACATGGTAACTGTTTTCCACCCCGATATGTCTAAAAACACATATGTGTGCATTTTACCTTTCTAATCAGAAAAAGAAAAATACAGTTGCTGAAAGGAAAAAGCTAATTTGGAGCCAATATTCTGAATTTATGTTCTTCAGACCCAATTTGGTCTTTATTACTGTGGGAGTGCATGGAGGTGCCTCACCTCACAAAACTGTTTTCTTCAGAGAGCAATTTGGCAAAACATTAGTGAACAAAAGACTCTTCTGAGAAATACTTTGGATTCTGTGAATTTTTCTGACAGCAGGTAATACTTGACCATTGCTAGTCCCTTCAGTGTGTGCTGGCTAATGCTTCCTGAGAGGCACGACAGACAAGCTGGAGCTCACACCCACGTCAGGGAATGGATATTTGGGGTTGCAGCGGCTGACTGTGGCTGCTTGCAGAATACAGCCTTTCACCCTCCTATGCAAGGGGCCACAAACCACACAATGAGGTGCTTTTAAGTAATTCCAATCATTTTTTTAATACTGGAATAGGTTCTCCTAGGTCAAATTCAAGCCATTAAACATCAGACCGTTGGGAAACACTCTCAAAGGACAGCAGCAGCTTCTGTTTACACAAGCTGTAGGAACATCTTTTCAGCTGCAAACTTGTTCCCTAAACAACAAGATGTGTGGAGAAACATTGTGTGGAGAAACACTGCAGTTATGACCAGTCCTTTCCACTGGCCATTTTCTGCTCAGTTGGTGCTCTCTCTGTGCACATCCTCACAGTGCCTACTACCTTAGAAATAGACAGCTCATGTTTTACTTAACATCAACTTCATACTGCTAAAAGGAAACAGGTGACTGGAATCTCAGTAGTCATGTAACCACACAAAGTTTAGTTACAGTTATACTCTGGCTTTGGAAAAATCCTTCCATTCCCTATGGAACTAAGCTGTACTTACAATTGTAGTCATGGTCTCCTCTGTCACCACCTTCAACGTGTCAACAACTGAAATGTAGCCAAGTCGCTTAGCAATGGCCAGGGCAGTGTTTCCATTCTAGCAATTGAAACGTTTGTAACACAAGTTGAATGTTAGCAAGGAGAAGTGTAGGAATTGCTAATTAATCACAGAAGAACGTAAAATAAAATTTTTAAAAAGTTTACGTTTTGATGAGTGAAATAAATATATTTTTGGGTAGTAGGATATATAAGTGGGATGAAATGGGATGAAAATGAAGAGATTTTCAGCTGTTTGTTGTTCTCGTTCTGGGAGAGATGATGGTACAGAGGATGTGGGGGCGATAGGAATAGGCTTCCTCTGCTCTTTTCCTGTCCCACCACAGACTTTTTTGGCCCCTGCACTTACCACAGTGAGCTCGTTCGGCGCGGCGCCGTGCTGGAGCAGGACGTTGATGATGTGGGTGTGCCCCTGCTGTGCTGCCTGGTGCAGCGGCGTGTACCCGTTCTGCAGCACAGGAAACACAGGGAAGGGATAGCCAGGCTGCGATGGGCACAGCGCCCACAGCGCCCGCAGCCTCCCCGGGACGAGCGGGGAGAGGCGCGACACTCACCTTCGTTTTGGCATTAACCTTCGCAGAATGCTGCAGAAGGAAGTTCACAATTTTTATGTTTCCGTAGTGGCAGCCAACGTGCAAAGGAGTGTATCCCATCTACAATGAACATCAGCGGTTAGTAAATGTGAATAGCCCACACATGCCCTGACCAAAAGAAAAAAAACCCCAAAACCAAACCCCCCCCCCCCCCAAAAAAAATATACCCCAAACAGGCATGAAACAGGAAAAATCCCATTAAGCTTTATTTCTTTGGCCTGTGTGAAAAGTCCTCCAGCCTTGGGAAAAAACACACTTCTCATGAAAGTCAACTAAAGTGCTCAGTGAGTGCTTCCACCAGCTCCCTCAGTACCCTTGGGTGGATCCCATGTGAACTCACAGATGCGTGTGTGTCTAAGTGGTGCAGCAGGTCACTGACCATTTCCCCTTGCATCATGGGGGCTTCATTCTGCTCCCCCTCCCTCTCTTCCAGCTCAAGGGGCTGGGAACCTGGAGAACAACTGGTCTTACTACTACAGACTGAGGCAAAGACNGTCAAAATCTGCCCTTTGGAAGGTGGCAGTTATCCTGACCTCCCTTCTTACTTCTCTAAGAAACAAGAGCTGTCATTTTGGGATCACTGTGCCCAAGACAGCCTCTGACCATCAGATCACCCCCCAGCCCTACTCTGTTACAAACACAGGTCCAGCAGGAGCCTTCCCCAGTTGGCTCCCTCACCAGCTGGGTCAGAAGCTCTCTTCCACACAGTCCACGAACCTCCTAAACTGTTCCCTCTCTGCTGTGTTGTACTTCCAGCAGACATCTGGTAAGTTGAAGCCCTCCAGAAGAACAAGCACCATGGATTGTGAGACTTCTCCCAGCTGCTCAGAGAATGTTTCATCTGGCTCTTCATCCTGGGTGGGTGGTCTGTAACAGACTCCCACCATGATATCTGCCTTGGCCTTCCCCACTTCTTACCCATAAGCAATCTGGAACCAGATCCAAAAGCCAACCTTCTGGTAGAAACACTGAAAGATGGGCTGGTCTTGTATTGACCAGGCACCTGCTGCTGCTATTAGGAGGTGAAAAAAATGCCTTTGTTTTCCTGCTCTGAAAATAACAACTTGGTGCTCTAAAGGCAGAAGGACACAGTTCAAATCTGCAGCCTGTCATCCTGCACTTTAACATCCATGTCAGTGAGGTGTGCTCAGGTCAGACAACTCGGTCAAAAGCATTGATGAGATAAGACCAAGGTCAGCCTTGGGTTCAGGAGCCAGCACTACACGTGGTTCAAACCATGAAGTCAAAGCTGCTCAAGAGAAAGAGAAAACCTCAAATATGAACTAATTCCACTAGAGGGAAGTCTCAAGGGTCCATGAGTTTAGACACACCATTTCTTTCCACGTCACTTTGCCTCTGATACTACTTCATACAAGGTTACCTAATTTCAGTTGTATTAACACACGCTAGGAGACAGTGGCTGTGACAGTTACTTTAAATTAGGGTGTGTCATTCTCTTCCAGTTGATTATATACCCTTTGCCATCTAACTCTGACAACCAGGAGGAGTTAATCAGTGCCAGAAACAGCACTGAATTAAAATTCCATTGGCATCAGCAGAATGAAACTTTCTGCTGACTTACGTGAACACTGGATCAGATGCCAAATGACTACAAGGAACTTTTCCTGCACAGAATAGTTTCTCATAGTGGCAAAAGCCTGAGCAGTAGCTTAAAGGTAATCATGAACTGAACACAGGGACCTCATCTTACAGACATTGTTAATTTCGGGCTGGCCAAATAACTTCCTGTTCCTAGGAGTGGCCAGAGTCTGAATCTGATAGGGCTCCCTGAGCTGTCCAGAGTCTTGATTCTTCAGCAGAATGATGACTCACAGTCATGTACCTTAAACACAGCTTCTACAGCCCTGCCTCTACATGGGCCAAAGATAAACTGAGATTAAAGGATGGCCAAGCTATCAAAATAGCTCAAAAAACAGTTAAAAAAATAAGGCTCTGAGACCTCCACCTACAAAAACTTAATTCCCTTCTCCCCCTTCAAAATACAGGCCTCTGAACATGACCAGCAAGGTCAAAAAAAAAATCAGCATAAAACCAGCTGGAGAGATGAAATCCAAAGTCAAGGATCACCTGGTGAGAACCCCCTGCTAATAACCCTAAAACATGAAAATCTGGAGCATATCAGAGAGCCAAGACCAGCTGATCTCAGCTTTCCCTTTGAAGCAATCTGTAAAGGCTCCTCTCCAGCCTGTAACAATGAATACTGAAAAATGAGCTATCAACCTCCCAATATTTACTGCAGTGCAGTGACAGTTTCCTTCTACAAATGGTGTAAACAGAGACTTACATGTGGTACCTTCAGAAACGGCTGGAGGAGCAACTAATGATGCTCTTTGTCACTGCTGACCAGTCTGCTGTTTACATCACAGACTAAGTGAAAGCTTTTCCCCTTTCCCCTCCCAATTAACAGGGGAAATCACGACATTTCCAGGGCCACAATTCAGCTGGAGCTGAAGGAGGAGCTCTGAAGCTCTGGTGCTGCTGGCCTGGCCGCGTGTGGCAGCCGGAGCGGTGTGCACTGAAAGGCAGCTCCTGCCACAGGCACCGCACGCGTCCCCAGCAGCCGTGTGGGCACCTGCTTGGCCTGGTGGCAAAACACCAGTGCCCTGCCTGACGTCCTGAGAGGGTCCTGGGAGCGTTGTTTGAAGTTTGCTGTAGCCTGTGGTCATCTCCTGTCAGGTCCTGTTTGATGAGCAGTGCCCAGTCCATGACAGCAGAGGGACAGAGATGTGACACGGCACCTCACGGCTCGCTGGGCGCGCTGGCCCTCGGCGGACACCGCGGGACAGCTTCATGTGCACAGCCAGCAGCGTGGGCAGTGAGGGCATTGGTCACAGTAACACCAGTTAGCAAAATGCCCTTTTAGTGCCTGGAACCTGGGGAGGATATCCTTAACTTCTCAGTTCCAGCACAGGATCCCTGCATTCAACTCCTTCCAGCTCAGGAAGGTGCAACAACTGTATCCCAAGATCCCCGTGGAAATCAAGGTATTCCATTAACTTTTCTGAAACACTCCAACTGGCAGATTCTGCGATTACACAATTAAATTAACAATCAAAGTAGTAATTCTCAAGGCTACTTGAGCTCGCTGCTTTCATTCTCTATAGAAAGGTGCCCAGGAGGCCAAAATATTTTGCTCCAAAAGATATTAATAATTAATACACACACGCACACACAAACAAACAAAACCCCCAAACAACAAAAACCCCACAAAAAAAACCAAAACAAAACAAAACAAAAAAAAAAAAACAAAAAAAAAAAAAAAAAAAACCCCAAACCAAAAGCAAAACCAAAACAACAAAACCCAGCCTCGCAATTATATAAATTTCTGTACAGCAGTTCAGGCTTAGTTATAATTACTGACAAAGCACTAAGGGATTTAGGAGGCAGCCTAATATTGAAAAAGTTACTTCCAGGAAAATCAGGGCTTTTGTTTAACACAGCTCGAACACACATCACCTTCTGGTGGTTTTAGAGAATGAGCAGCACCATGGGAGTCAGCAGCTGGGAAGGGTTTATCAAAAGCCACAAGAATAAGTGCCAAGAAAAAACAAAATCAGAAATACTGAACTTTTAATTTCTAATGGAACACACAAAACACAAAGAATCCCTTATTTTCTCACCCTTCAATTTTTATTTTTGAGGGGAATTATCAAAAGTCTTATATATCATGTCAGTGAATTATTTTAATATCCTCCGCTGGCAATAACCATGAATCTTAACAGCTTGAATTACTGCATCTTTCTAGTCATGCTGACTCTCAAGCTGCTCAGTTTTTGTTTTTCTGCTGTAAATGTCAGACAATGAAGCCACAGTATTATTGTTTATAGGGCTAGAAATTGCTTTAGATCCAAAGATCACAAAGGCCTGACTGAACGAAACAGGCAAACCTACCTGTACACAGACACTTCCCTGCTCTGCTGAATCAGGGCCTAACACGTTGCAGTGCCTTGCAAAGGTTCATTATTGCACGTTATTAGGCTGGAAATTTCCACAGGAATGCCTTGGTAACAACTGAGCATGTACAAAGAGCCAAGGAGAGACAGATAATGCACCATGAAGACAGACTGAAGATACCTGTATTTGAGTGTTTGCTTTGTATGAAAGCGATTATTCTCGATAGCACTTCCCTCCCTCCCTCCCTCCCTTCTTCTTATCTCTCCCTGCATCTGAAAATTAGATATTCCAATGGAAAAGCTGGATTGCTGTTATGAACTCAGGCTGCTATGGGGCTCCTGTCAGAACAAAGCACGCAGACCTGAACAAATCTGAAATAAAAATCCCAGCTCAACCTGCAAAAGAACATCATGACCTCTCAGCCACCGTTACCTCCTACCAAAACTACAGTTCCAGAAACAAAAGCCAGTTTAATACTGGCTTTATTTTCCAGACAGTCATCAGCCAGGGCCTGTGAGACCTTCAGCTTCCCCAGGGGAGGCCCAACACCAAGAGCAGTGTAGTGGCTGTTTGACTACAAAGACCTGCACTGAAATCAAAGCTCCAAACCCTGCTTTTCATCCCTGACTGAACCTGCACCTTTCTCTCCCCAGTCTGCCTTTGCCAGTCCATCACAGTACTGCTGTATCCAACAGCAACACTCTCCAATGGGATAAACAGTGAAAAATGACATGTGGAGACCTGCTGAGCCATGAAACAATATTTACTCGTGCCAACTACCAGCACAAAAGCCCTGAAACAAAAGCAACATCACATGTACCAGGACAGCTTTTTACACTCAGCATGACCACCAGAGAAGGGATATCTGCTCGCAGCCATGGCTGCAGACTGGTTTTTAACTCCCAATATTATTGTGAAGGAATGAGCATGCCTTGTGTTAAGCATGATACTGCATAGCACATTTTCAGCATCAAAAACTCTTTAGCATACCTAAATTCAGGCACACAAATGCAATGTCAGAATAGACAAGAGCTGCTGCCTTTGCTGCAGGACACTAACATGCCTTCTGAGAACACCAAGTTGAATTATTAAAGATCTCTAAATGTGAAGGGCTTTGAAGCAGCTCTGAAACTTCACCACCTGAAGTGTATTTTCTAACATGGCTGAGTTTAAACCACATAACAAAATCTCATTTTCAAGTGATAGGAGCAGCCTCATGGCCTCTCAAGCACCAGTTCTGGCCTGCTACACCAGGGTTGTTTATTCTTCAGCACTGATTTAGACTCCTGCAGCTCTGGGATTAGAGACTATTTAGTTAATTAATCCAATAAAACCAAACAGATCCCACAGCACTGTTAATAAATGGACTTCATAACCAGCAGCTATTCTTCCTTTCATGCCTTTTTCTACAACAAAGGTCATGAAAAAAATTTCTTGGGAGGGAAACCACCCCAAGAGACCCACAGATGCAATTGTTCACATCTGAGAGCAATTTTGAAAATGCTTCTAAGTTATATAGCCAGAACTGATCCTGATCACACAGACTAATCCCCTGTACAAGTGGTTTTCTGCAATACTGGATTTCTTTTCTTCCCTGCTACAGCTTCAAGATGCAAAATGTGTTTCTGCCCCATCTTCTCCTTTAACCACCTGAAAACTCTCCAGGTGTGTGTAGCCCTCAGAGTCTGAGCAGGGTCAGAACTGCCGTGTGTCAGAACTGCAGACTCTAGATGTTTTCACAGGGAGGGTAAGTTATATATAAATGATGACTAAAGAACATGTACCAGAGGAGGAAGATGATAGTTCATTGGTCCCTACTCAGGGGTTCAATGACCTAGTGATATTAAGTTAAATGATATGAAGTGTTTTCCCCCTGTCTCTCTTGACAGGTACTGTGCTGGAGTGACAAAACCTATGCTTGCTTATCCTGGGAAAATGAGATAAGGAGAGAAAATAAATAAATAAATAAATCCAATATAAAAAGTGCTACTGAGTAGTCATCTACGGCACAAAAACTGAGGTAAGAAAAGCGCATGGATGGGAAATGGAGGGAAGAAAAGAGAAGGTTGGTGGTGACACTGCTGGTAGCAGAGATCCCCAATATAACGTCACTCTGAGCTGTGCTGCTTCACTGACTTTTAAGGCACGGACGGCCACAACTCTGCTGCTGAGTGTCCAAAGGAATGAATCCAAACTGGACATGCTGGACAGGATCGTGCAAACATGCAAGCATAGCAAGTGCCTCCAAAGCCAACTCAGCTGTTGCTTATCTTGTCCCCCAATGCCTCTGGTTTTAGAGGCAGCATGTACAGACCTTTTATTCCCATAGAACAGTTAATCCATCTGAATGGGAGAGCTTGTAACTACAGAACTGCTGTTTTACAAGCCAATCATCTAACCTTCACCTGTATAGAACATGAGGTCAAAGCATGGCTGTTCTTACAGCATAACATTCTTCCTTCACTGTAGAAATTCAGGGCTTTTCAGTTCTTTCCTTAGGAACTCAAGGTGATCATCAGTTTATCCAGAAACAACTCCCTGCTAACACACCCGGTACTGCACTGGCACTTCCCTGTATCGCAGGCGGCAGCGAGCGGATATCTGGCAGACAGCCTCCGTGTGGCTGACTCTGTGGAGCCTGGAGGGCTCGCTGCTGCACAAACCCAGCAGATGGGACTCTGCAGAAGCCAGTGGAAAAGCACCAAGCTCATGCCAGGGCATAAGCATTGAGCTCATTCCACTCTATTAGAATCCTGCAAGGCATGTGGGCACTCTCTTCCCACGGAGCAGACAGTGCCCTACAGCAGGGAGGGCTAATTAGTAGGGTGGACAGGAGGACAAGTGGGTGTTCTTCCCCACAGAAGCCTACAGGATGGAAAGTTTCCCCAGACAGGTGACTTCTTACACCTCAGAATAGTCCTGCCTAAATACAACATGACTTCACCCGACTTTTGAGTCCCTGCCCCACTTCCTAACAAATATGGAGCAGTCCCATGGAAACAAGTGTGTACTGGGAAAGTATTTATTATTCACACTCGGTGCATATATGACTGAGGAATGACAGTGAACAACAAGGAATTTACTTCTGACTTCTTTAAAATTATATGACTATTACTGATGGACAGGATTCATGCTGCACACAGTGAAATATGACTGTATTTCCCCCCTGTTTTACCTAATGACTCGGTCAATTTTCAGAGCTGCAATTAAGAAATTCAGCTCCACACAGAGGAGGCCTCTGAATGATAAATTGAAGCCCCTTTTCCATGTGTCTCTACAGAGTCACCTGCCTGCTCCCACGTTGCCAGGCCTGAAGCTGATGACAGAGCTCCTGCAGCTGCACCAGGCTGTCCCTGAGACCCAGCAGACATGCCCTGCCCTGCCCTGCCTGCCTCTCAGCTGTGACAGTACCTCAGATGTTCCCACCACCCTAACGTGACTAAAAGGCCACTGCAGCCCAGAATGGGATCCTATTTGGACACTGGAGAGCTGGCAAAGTGAACACGTGTGTCTGCCTGCACCTGTTAATATAAATGTCTCCTTAGACTGCTTGCTATCTATTTGTGAGACAGACAAGAGAACTGCACAGAAGGGCAAAGGCAAACACTCAGACAAGTTGTGTGGCCTGGGAGGTGATTCAGCTCTGACCAAGTCAAAAGAACAGGTTCTGCAATGTCCTGCTACTGAAACCAAAACCAGGTAGAAACTATCTCTAGGAAGGCAACCACATTCATCTGAGGAAATTGTGCAAAGAATGAACCAGGGCAGATCTCATCTGCTACTGGGTGATGTGGCAAATAAGAACCCTGACTGATTCATCTTTAAAATACAGGCTGAGGATATGTTATCAAAGTATAAACCTGGAGAAGCTCCTAGGATTTTAGCAAAATTTTGTCAGGATAATGTTATTGAAATCAGTAGCTGGTACAGTTGGAATTACATTGTAGAAAAATCAGATAACAATGACTTTTCCCTCTGCCACAGATTATAATCAGCTGAGCTGCAGCCAGACATGATGATGGACTCAGCCCTTTGACAGTGCAGTATGATAATATTGCTGGACAGTCTGACACATTTGGACATTCTGGGATGCAAGAACAGCACCTAACTCGTGGCATACATCCAGCAGAGAGCTGTGAAAGCTACTACTCTGCAAAAGGGTGCAGGTCAGATTGTGAGACCTGGTTCATTTAGCTGATTTGATCCACTGTGGTTGAAGTATTTGATCTCAACCAATTTCTTGCCTAGCTAAAGGAATGCCTCCAAGATCTAGACAATGCATGAGGAATGTAAATGTAATCAACACTGAGATCATTACCATTAAATTCTGTGCACTGTACACTGTTTTGGAGCATAAAAAACATTTCTGCAAGGGGTCTTTGCTTCAGGACATTGATCTTAAAAGGCAATATTGTGAAGTGGGAAGTGTCATCACTGATGGTCTCAAAAGCCATCCCCAAGCACCTTGAAAACCCAGGTCTCTTATTTAGGAGTCCAAATATTTAGGTAAAACTATTTTTAGGCAAGTAAATTTGAAACAGACCACCACTGCATACATGTATTTCATATTAGATAACAGTTTCCTTACTGAAAAACTAGATCAATCCCACTTACCTTCAGTGAAGCACAATAACAGGATACAATTTAAACCTATATTGATCTGAACATTTGGCAAAAAAATAAGCTTACTGCTCAGAGGCTGAGCTTGACATTAAACACCCAAGTTCAACTATCTTCAGTTTTCAGAATACATTCTACCATAATTTATTACAAGGAATGTTTCTCTGCTGCAATTTCAGTTTCACCCTGAAATCAATTACTAGTCCTGTCTAGAGGCTCATGCCTCCCTGAAAGGAAATATTTCATGCTGACAGTGGTGTTGGTACCTTTGTCTGTGCATCAACAGCAGCTCCTTGGTTAACCAGAACCTCTGCTACATTGACCCTGTCCTCTTGAGCAGCCAGGTGGAGGGGCGTCAGTCCACTCTGTAAATCAGAAACAACAGGTAACAACCTTTAGAGGAGGCATACGGATACTAAAATGCAAATTCAGGTATCAGTATGACTCTAAACATCCGACTGAATGTAAAGTTACACATTCCACTTTCACTGTGTAAGGTGCTTCACAATGACATTGTTGATCTGCAGGAAACTACAATTCGAAAGCCAGGAAGATGATGCTTCTTCAAGACAAGGAACATTTCTCCATGCAGTGTGGGATAGCAAATTAGAGCACTTTAAGGAAAAGTCACATAATATATTTTACCTCCTAATTAATTTCCTTATAATATAATATATATAACATTATATTACAATATAATGAGTCAGACCTTAAAAGCAATATTGAATCAGTTTACACTTCTGCAAGTTTTTGGGAAGTTACATTCACTTGGTTTTATCCTTCCCTTTTACTCCTCTACTTGATCGTTTTCAGACACAAACACAAAAGAATAAAACTGTATTTCTCTGAGATCAGGCCCATTTCTCTCTGCTCAGGGAGTATACAGACTTGACAGAGAACAAGTACTGATAGTAATTCTTCTTATTTAAAACTCATGATCTAAAGATCCTTAAAACCTCAGAAAACTATGCAACTTTCTGCCACATAACAGGGGTAGAAGATAAAAGGGGTAGAAGAGAGAATCTGCTGAGGAGATGTCAGGGATGAGAAAGAATAGCCTTTACTTGCAAATTACGGATCATTTTCTCTCCTACTCCCACTGTCTTTAGTACCAAGGACAGAAGAGCAAGTGGTAGCAGTTGTCACCTCAAGCAGAAACACTTGCTAAGTTCCCTACCCTTAATCCCAAACCCACAACCACAGTGCATTCCCTACCAAAGGCAGTTACTTTGAGAGCGTCCCATTGCATTTCACTCCAAGATGCAATCCTAATGATAACACTTAGGTGGGTCACCTTACACAAATATGTGACAGTAACCATCTCTAAATTACCTAATGGAGCCTGGATAGTAAAGGCCAAACCTTCTGAAAGGATTTAATAAGTGCTCAGTATGGGGGCTCAGTACGGTTGCTGAGCATGCAGCTCCCAACCATTCTGTGGGTCCTGAAGAAATAAATGCTCTTTTTACTCCCACTGCAAAACTGCAAACCTCAGAAGTGTGCTTTAAATATCCGGCTCCAAATGTAGAGCTGCTGTGCTCTGAGGAAATGTGCATCCCTGAGAGGGTATGAGGGGAATTACTCCCAAAAGGTGGTGTTATCAGCACAATGAGAAACTGGAGATTACAACTGAACAGTAGCAGACTGAAGGATGCTGCAGGTAATTAATCTCTGGTGGCACTGAATCAATGTGCCAAGCACTTCAATCATGCTCCCTGTATCAGCCTCAGCAGCAAAACGGGACAGCCAATGGATGCAGAACACATACATGGCAAATTTCCCTGTGGGAATACAAAGTCCATCCTGCGCTGCATAAGCCCACAGACGACTGAGACTCGTGGGGAAAAAAATCCACATCTGCAAGAGAAGCTTTCTGAAGGAGAACCCACAAATAATCAAACTGTGAAGTTAGACACAGGAAAACACAGCAGCCCTGTGCAGCAACACCCATTGCCTCAGAGCACACTGACCCTTCCTACCTGCTAAGAATAAGAAATATTTTCCATGAAAAAAATTTCTATTGCCTCTCTAATGTAGCCACACAAATCCATACTGAAACTGCACCTGACAACATCAAATAACGATGTCTAGTGGGGCATTTAAAGAATTAAGGCTGCACATTCGCTAGAAACATTACTATACAGCAGACTTAATAGCCTGTGAATTCACACATAAGCTAAAATAGATCAACTTTCTTTTCCTACCACCAGGAGAAATTACACCAAAAATCACTGTGGTCTAAGGAACATACCCTGGGGAGGAAGAATCACTGATATTAAGGAACAAAACCTCAGACAAAGTTGCTGTTATTATCCTATTAAAACAGTCAGCATTCCTGAACAAGTCAGCTGTTACCATTAGGTGGTAATATTTGTTACCATGTGCTGGTACATGTTACATATTTTGTTATAAAATATGATAGTGCTAAAAATGCTACAAATACAATAAAAATTACAAAAAAGAATAGCAAAAATCACAATTACATCCATAATGATTGAGAAATGGGCAGGCATATTCCTGGAGGCTGATAAATGACAGATGCCAGCCCCGGTAGCCCCTGAGGGAAGAAGACATTTTCTCTCTGGGCATGTTTTGGCAGACTAGCATAAATTAATGCTGGATTAATAAATTCCACTGTAGCATGTGTTATCACCAAACCTAGGGCACGACAAAATACAGTTCATTCAGTGTGACACGGCATGCTGCTCTCTGCTAGAAGAGATGATGATGCGTGTTCAGACACCTGCAGCGGCTTTCAGAATCCCAGTGGGCAAAATTTAATTGCAGGTCCCTCTCCTTCTCATGGCATTTTTTCATTGCCTTAGTCCCGGGCAGGGGGAGCGCTCACCTTGTTGCTGAGGTTGACGTTAGCATTTCTGGAGAGCAGCAGTGACACCATGTCCACGTGGCCGTCCTGGGAGGCGAGGTGCACGGGGGCGATGCCCTGCCTGGTGACGGCGTTGGCGTCGGCACCGTACTCCAGCAGGGTGGTGGCTATGTCCATCTGGTTCTTCTTGGCAGCTATGTGCAGTGGTGTGTAACCATTCTGCCAACAGAAAGCACTGCATTGCGAGCTGCTCCCTGAACAAGGTGATAAATCGCTGCTCTGCACCTACCCAACTCCGTGAATAATTATGCCATCAGTTCTAAAAAATTCTGTCAAACACAGTCAAATACAATGTTAACAAGCTGTATGAACTAATGTATCTGACCTTTACGCAATCTTTTTTTTGAAAGTTTTTTTGCTACAAAGAGGAGAATTCTGAAGTAAACTCTCAAATGTGGGAAAAAATATCTGTTCAAAGAGGACAACCTATAGCAATAGGAGTTTGAGTTTTGTCTCACAGACATTTGCTACTTTTCCTTAAATGTACATAAAATCTATAACAAACTGAAGAACAGGATGTGTGTTCATAACTCAGAACAGCTGTTATTGTTTGGGGTTTTTTCCCATTTCCTAGTGTGAATGAAAGCATTACGTACATGAAATATGGCCTTTCTTGCAGCATTTACCCTAAACCTTACTGACAGGCCGTTTTTTTCAGATCAAGGGAAAACTAAAGCATATAACCTCAGAGTCATGCATTCCTTATCTGTTTATTCCTTCCAATCTGTGTACCCAGGGAGCCCACTACTAAAAATGAAAGTGCAGTATTTATTGCATGATACAGTTTTTTAATTCTAAAGAAAAGACAGGCAGAAAATAGATAAACGGATATGAAGAATAACTGATCAGCAAACAAACACCAGAACTCTGATGGAGGTGTGACCAGCTTTTGGTACGGATTGAAATGGCTGTTTAATCAAGAACTTCCTGTCTTTCAGAAATATATTAGTCCTCATTTTCAAGCAAACGACAAACATGCACACATTTGCATGTGACTAAGAGAGAAGGTCGGGGGGGTGAGACCCAAGATGCATAAATCATTTTGTATTTTTCTATGGTACCATTTGCATCTCAGATTATCCAACACAATAAAATCTACCTGAAGGCACAAAGCATTCACCTGGCTGGGCTCCTCCCTGCACCCACAGGGCAGCAGGGCTGGACTAAACAGGAAGGGAGGTCACGAGATGCACAGCAGTGCAGGTATGAGCAAGGAATAAATACATGGGGGCTCACAAATGATTACAAGAGAGCTTTAATAGGAACCTGGCAGCAAGAGATGCACAGCACTTGTTTCACGTGGAACAGGTTCTGTACTCTTCAAGATTCAATTCAGGTTCAGTTCAGACCTTGGATACTAAGATATCTGAAAATGACACTCAGGAAACACAGTGCCACTATCGATAAAGGAAGCACATGGCCACTGAATTTTCACTTTGAAGATAAAGTGCTTCAGGAAAAACAAACACAATCCTCTCCCTTAGACTTCCTGCATGAGACTGTCATGTAAAACAACCGCTGCCACACGAGCACCTAATAAATCCTAAACACTATATGCTAAATCCTGTGTATCTGCTAAAATGTGTCCTTTAAATAGAGCTCATATTACATTATGTAAAACACCAAATGCAGTTTCCAAGCTTTTTCCTCAGAAATGGGCATATATTGCTGTCATGGGAATGGACAGCAGCAGGTTGCCAAGAGAAGCAAAAAGAGCTGAAAAATAAAAGCTGAAATTCAGCTCAGTCCCAGTCTGCATTTTCTCCTCACAAGGGCAGCACTCCGTCACTATGCATAGATGGAGAAAGGAACAGAGAAGTGTAGAAGGAAGGGTATTGGGTTGTTCTGGTTGCCAGGGAAGAGTGGAAAAAGGGAAAATGGTTAAAGATGAAGGAACAGAGGAAAACTAAGCCTCTGGGGATGGGGTTGCGAGGAAGAAAGGCACTGTAAAGTGGATGCCAAATTCAAGTTAGGGATAAGCCACACGTGAAATTAAGCACAAGCCTAATTTTTGCCGATAAAAGAGAAGAATGGTTCATGAGAATAACTACCACAGCACTGTACTCGGACATGCCCATTTCCCATACCCTGTCACTTATCACTCTTCAAGGCAAATTTTGCTGGGCTTGGCTAATGAGCCACTCTTGAGACCAGTGTTAAAGACAGTGGTGTCACAGGAAAGGCAGCTACTGATGAAACTAACTGTGGAGCCAGTGATGAGATATGACATAACACATTTATTTACTGGACAACACTTACAAAAAAAATGGGGAATCATATGCTGTTACCAACATCATCTTTTGGATGAGTGCACAGTGGGTGCCCGCAGCAACAAACATGTTCTGGTTAGTTTTATTTAGTATTGACGCTCTGCTCAGCGCTGCCGTGGCTCACTTGCTGCAGAACACTAACAAATGCTTTCTTTTAGGCACACTTAAGCTGGCACTTGGAGGCCTGAAGTGGCAGCTGCAGAACCATTCTGTTATAGATGGGAAAGCTAAGGTGACCTGACACATGGGTTTGTGCAAAGCTGTACCACAGTCTACAGGGCTTCCACCTTGGTTTGGACTTCCCAAATCCTCGGCAGGGGCTGCCGCAGTCCCTGCCCCTACAGGATGCTCAGCTCCTACTGGCAGGTTCTTTCAGTGGAAACGGGGTCAGTGCCTTCTCATCCTCTTCAGAAGGCCCTTTCTTCCCCCCAGTGGCATTTGAGAGTGCTGTGCTGCAGTAGTGAAAGATCACAGATCACTCCAGCTGCCCCTGGGGCACTGCTCTGGCAGATTGCCGCTATCGACAGTATTGATTTTAAACTGCGCCGCTGCTGCTGGCAGCCCGTGTTTATTTAACTCCCCCCTCCTTGCACTACCCACTCTGGGACCCACCATGCGTGGCACACTTCATCCTCTCCTTCAGCCATGCAGAAGGCCTCCAGTGCCATGGCTGCACTCAGCCATGTGTGAGAGGAAGGAGTGCTGTCCATCTAGCCACAATCCTGGCTTTTCCACTAGCTCTCCTTTCTCTACAGGGCTTCTTTATTTTGCAGTGATTTAAGGAAATTATCTGGGTTGTTTCAGATGAGGTATTTACACTGCACTTAACCTCCTTTAACCTACATGTTTCCATCCTGCTTTACCTAGTGTTGCTGTTCAAGTATCAATTATACTTTGATTGATTATAGTATTTATCCATGCCATACTTAAAACTGGGATCCACAAAAGAAATACACAGTTTAAGCTTCTCTAAATTCTCTTTGTTCTATGCACTCCTAGAATAAATTTACATATTTATTCTTTCATATCCTCTGAAACCTTACACTAGATATTGTCTTGACTGCAGTAAACTACAATCAAAGCAGAGCTGTGACTAGTTTTATTTGTTGCCAGTCCATTTACACTGGGGTAGAAGTATTGTGGAGCATGTGAATAATTACATATATTGTGCTGAGAAACTTATCTCACCTCAGATGTCATCCTGTGGCACAATACAGGAGAAATATCCCCGTACAGCTGGGCTTTAAGCCCAAGCTTGCTCTGCACAGATCTTAAGATGCAATGGTACAAAGTTGGCTGGCTTGGAGAAGTTACTGAAGAGACTGGACTGATAAAAGAAAGGTTCAGTATTTTCCGAGACTGAAACTGGTGATTTAAAGTGTTTCTGCATCTTTATTTGCTTTTTTTACTGCTCTTTTATTCACCTGCAGAATTATTCTAGCAGCTTTATGTGGATGTGAGACATTAACAAGATCACTGAGCCTCCTGTAACTGCAAAAACACATAGCCTAGAAAGAACAGGGGTAGACAGGGAATAAAGCAACATGAAAAACCTGGGTATTGCTCCCCCAGAGTGGCCATACTTGTACCTTGGCAGAGGCGTGAGGTGAAGCTCCTTGGTCCAACAGGAGGAGGGCCACTTTTTGATTATCGTAGTGTGCAGCTACATGCAGTGGTGTTAAACCGCTCTAAAAACACATGCAGAACAAACAAGTGCTGTTACAGACCCTCTCCAGTGGAAACCCAGGAGTTTGGAAAATTCCAGTAGATAAGGTGAAAAAACACATTCGTTACTCATTCATGTATCCAGAGTCTTTGGGAACTTTAAGAATCAAAAAATAAACCAGAAATTTGGAAATCCTTCCTGAGCTGTGAAAGCCCCACTCACTTTTCCCAGGGAAGATGAACAGAGAAGCATATATCTGTGCTGCCCCCGGGGTAAGGAGGTCCCACCCTTGGCAGTGTTTTCCTTTTACTGCAGTGGCTAAGTAAACTGTCCCTTGGATCTGTAAAAACCCAAGCTGGGCTGGTTTTAAAAGCTTGAGGTGCTGTTGGCCTTTGCCCCCCCCGTCATGAGACCTGAGGAAGCAGAGCCAGCTGCCCAAATACTCTGATAAGGACTGTAAATAGTCTGGGTAGAACACAGGGGAATGGTTTGTCTCCATTCCCCTGGACATGAACACAGAGCACACCATTTCGTTGTCAATTAATGACAATAAAAATCACTTTCATTGAGAGTTTGCTGGCTCTTGGCAGCCCCAGCAGGGACTGGAATATCACATGAAACCAATTCCAGCTAAACCCAGGCTGTGGATACTAGTGTGATGGTAAGTAGGTAGGAGGATGTTATTAAAATATTATCTGGTTTTAGATATTTGCTGTGCAAGTGGCAGTGGCTTCTTCCGTCCTACCTTTCCAGAAGCATCAGGAGATGCATTCTTCTGAAGCAGGAGGTTGGCTACCTCGATTTTCCCATACTTTGCAGCCACATGTAGTGGAGTAAATCCTTTCTGTAAGAGAAAGCAGTTATATAGCAGCCCTGGGCACTCTTCTCAGGGTAAGGTTTGCCTCCGATCCGCAGGGATGCAGCTGCTTCCATCCATCCCCTCACGCAGTCCTGAATACAGGCAGCAAGTCTGCAGATTCCCACCTGCCCTGTGGGGTCTGGAGGCCCTTCCCTGGCAGGGCAAAGCACTGCCTATGTTAAACAAGGGAAGAGTCAGTTCCTTTCTTCACACTACCAAAGACCCAAGGGCAGCCTTATCAACACCCGCCTGGAATTTGTGCCCTGCATTCCTGTCATTCCGAGAAAACGCATGTCTGATCACTGGGATGTGTTACACATCAGGTCCTGAGGTACAAGCATGAAGCTTTGTACCCTTTTAATAAAATGTAGCTGTTTGTACATGTATATGACTCTTGCAGCATTTCATTCACAAGCAACCCTTGCTACAGGTATGTTTTATGATTCGAGCTGTCCCTCCTGCAGCTTGCTCACCTTGGTGATGACAGACAGAGATGCACCATGATCCAAAAGAACAGAAGCTACATCCTCATGCCCTTCCCGAGCAGAAAGGTGCAGGGGCGTGTAGCCCGACGTGGTGGCTGCATTGGGAGATGCTCCCTGCTGCAGCAGCTGCTGCACAATGTCTGCTTTCCCCAGGCGGGCAGAAATGTGCAGCGGCGTTTGGTCATCCTAAACACAGAGGGAACAACACAGGGAACTGCGTGAGAAAACTGCGCCTCACACTGGGACACAAAACATTTGCCCACATTCCGCCACTTTTCAACACTGCAGATGAGCGTAAATTCTACCGAGGTCTTACCTACTGAGTGTTGCATACTGGCTTTCTCTCTGTCTTATATATAATAAAGATACCTTGTGCTTTGTTAGTGCATCACAAAATATTCCAGACAGGGACACAATCCATAAAAGTTCATAAATTTATCAATTTTCTTCCTTATCTGGATTTGCCTCACTTTGCTTTGCAGACCTTTCTTAAAACAGAGCCAATGCATAGTTCTGGTCCTCACATCTTGATCTCTTTTATGTTTCACAGCCACATTTAATAATCAGTTATTGCCTGGAAACTTGCATAAAGTATCATATTTTTTTGTGCTTTTTTAACTGGTGAATGACTGTTTGGTATTTTGCAGATAACTTTTCCATAGATGTAACTGATGATAGAGCATGGTGTGGAAATTAATTGTCACTTTCTCACTTGGTTTTGTATTTTTGTCCTCCCCACTCTCTGTTGCACAATCTTTGGAATAAGCACGCTATCACAACAGTGTGGCCAAACAGCTTTCTCTCCCCATTTTCCCCCTGCTGAATTTCTTATCTTTCGAGCACTGCTACCCCATGTCCTGCAGTTCTGGGCTGTTCTCTGCAAGGGAGACTTCACCTTGCAAGAGTGACCTTACACCTCTGGGATTTTGGATGGGAGAGTGCCAGGATACAAATGCTGCTCCTCTGCAGGGCAATTCTTCTCTGACTAGGGGAGAATCTTTGTGGTTCTTAAATGATTCCAGTTTGTGCCTGTTTCCCACAAATTTCTCACAGCTGATGTTAGCACTGGTGTATAATCTACTGCTTGCTTTTAGTTGTTATTTATGATAACAAATTGATCACAGGCAATGGCAGTTTGCACAAATTAAATCATTCTGTGAATTTACTCAGAAAATATTTGCATGACTGTGCTTCTGAGCACGAGCTGTTCACTTTCAAGGCTGTCTTTGGAGATTTAAAAACCACATGAATCAGTTCTATTGTCAGCCTCCTTGCAGATATAAAGCGTATCAACTATAAATATTTAGTCAGAGTTCCTTGTAAGTAGCATAAGTAGATAAGTAGATATAAGTAGATAAACTTACCAGGAAACTTATTTATGACCCAATTCACAGATAATTTCACAATGAAAGAAAGGTTTGTTTTTTTTAATTATATCCATTTTATCACCATTTGGGGAACAAAATATTTCCTGAGTTTACGTATTAAGACTGCTACTTATTGCACCCATTTATCTCCTTGCCTTGCCTGTTTCCTGGAACTCTTTGATTTCCATAATTGTGTGTGTTCCTTCATGCCTCTTGACCATTTCTTTTTCACCCACCCTTACCTTCCTCAACTGCAATTGTTTCTATAGGATCTGTTCCTTCTTTCCAGCCCTCTGCCACATCCCCTTCACTGCACCTCCTTCCTTTAGGTGGTGTTCTTTAGAAGTCTAACTATTTTTGAATGCATGCAGGCTGTTGCTACAGGGACATGACAGGAGACACCAGAAGCCTGGGGTTCCCAGTTCTGCTGAATTAAAAGCAGATTTGGGGAATTCCTCTGCCTCCTTAAGTCCCACTTCAAAACAGAACTCTTCAAACACATGATAATTTATATTAAAAACGGAGATGGTATCAACCTGACATGTCCTGCCTTCTCTCCAGGTCACTCGTGGCTACAGTAAGAGGGTACATAACAAAATACCAGCGGGCATCACACAAAGGACCTTGACTTCACCTCTTTCTTGTCCCGAATGACACACACAAGATGAATGCAAGTCCTTGCCTTGTCCAGTACAGATCACCCTGGTTTGTTACACCTGGGCCATGTCCTCACCTTGGCTTTCGCCTCCACCTGGGCTCCGTTTTGTACCAGGTACCGGACGACCTCTGTCTGGCCAGCTCTGGCTGCCATGTGCAGCGCTGTCTCTCCTCTCTGCACGCAGCAGCAAAAACACAACAGAATTAAAAACACACTGTAGGAAGAGCAAACACCAGCGTGTTTCATAAACACAGAAATACCGGCAACACAGCTTAGAATGATCCCCACTAGAAAACTCTGCTGTAGTTGTCTGTAAGATGGAAGATTAAATCAATATTTGACCTGTCACTGTGTGCTGCAAAGCAATTTATGGCAGGGTCAGTTTCCCAACACAATAGGGCCTTTGTCACTGTTTTTTGCAGAGAAGAGACAGTGCAATTTTTATATTTCTAGCATTTTACTAACAACATTAAAAATTATGTCCATTTAAATAGAGCTGAATTTAGTAAAAAATGTATTTCAAATGTTGTATCTCCAGGCACACATACATTTGTCTTTCCTCCTGCAATGCCTTATTCCCCTACTATCATTTGTTATCTGACAAGCACTGAGGTGATTGAGGGAAACAAGAAGGGAAAAAAAAAAATCATTACTGAGTACATTCATCTAAAGATTCATGGACTTAACAAAAGACAAATCCAAGGAAACCAGAACAATTCAGGAGGGAAAGTGGTTTCTACATTTTTGGGTATCAATATGTCTTTAGGTACAAACACCTCCTAATTAACAAATGGTGTTGCATCTTCACATAATTTAATAGAATTAGCAGGTGAAGACTTTTACAAAATATAGTCTTCTAGCTGCAGCTGGGTATGAAAGGTGAAAGGGAGATTTTGAGGCCAAAGTGTTAAAGATGATCTGCTTCCCTTCCACTTCCCAACTTTCAAATACCCAACCAACAATGTATTTGGTTTTTACACATGCCCCAGGAGCCTTGGGGCACGCAGCACACAGCCAGCAGAAGGGCACGCTCGGACGGCTGGATGGACACAGGCAATATGTCCCCACAGTCTGCTGCAATCTGTTGAATTTTCCTTAAATGGCAGACCCCCGGGGTCTTGGGAAAAGAGTGCTCAACAGTCAAGCACAGATCTGAAAAATTGCATATGAGACACCGCAGTATGGTCTCATTCTTTATTTCAGAAAATCAAGAGATTAGAACCTGCTTAGGGTCAGCCCCTTTGGAAATTTCCTCAACCTGCCAAGCATCTCCCGAGCAGGAGTCAGCAGGCTGCACTTTTCCATGACTCCAGCACAAGCCACAGGTGCTGTGGAGGTGGATGGTGGACAGAGGAATCAGGCACTGATTGATCAAGCAGTACTTGATCCCAGTACTGCTCTCAGATATTATCATGCATTCCCAGTCCTGCCTTGCTGGAAGGAAACCTGTGACTCACCACATTGGTAGTGTTGGGGGATGCTCCATGATGCATTAGCTGCGATACAATATTTACATGTCCCATGAAGGCAGCAACATGGATTGGAGTCAGGCCCGACTGAAAAACAGACCAAAGTTCAATTTAAATACCTACTTCCACATTCCTTTACAAGAATGCCGTGAGGAAAACATAAATTATTCTAAAGCAAATAAACCCAGGTGCTTGCCCTTCTGAGAGGGTTTTATCTTCTCAAACGTGCTTAAATGAAAGGGCACACAGAATTGGAAACACCTATGAGTGTGGTTCATGAGCAAACGTATAAACCTTCTAGGAATTCAGTAGTTCTTCATCAACAATCAACCATAGCTAAGCAAGATTAAGATCAGGCATTTGCTAAATATCATCTTAGAACGGAAAAAAAAAAAAAGGTAGAAGCATTCCTGGTACAAAGGTATGGCTTTCTGAAACATTCAGCTTATGCAAAGAAGATCATCATGAATGTGCACGACTGCCCTTACACAGGATACAAAAGCCCAACTGGAGAGAAAGAGAGGGAGGGAGAAGGAGAGGGGGAAAAAGGGAGCAGTCATTCAGCAGGGCATGACCTCAAGGATTTTGCTTTAAAAATCCCATCAGTAGTTAATATTTCCCCACATAGAATCACCCTAAAGCCTCTTCACAGCTGCTTCTGCACAGCTGTACCAACAGCCAGCCAGAGGCTTCAGAAGGGCGTTTTGCTACCAGGAGAAGGAGAAAGCTCAGTGGATCTCTGGAAATCCCCACGATTTAGGCAGCTTCCCCACAGATATATGCAAGTCCCAGAGGGCAGAAGTGAGGAAAAGTATTTCTTTCCTTTCTCATGCAGAACAGCAAACACGAGCAGGAAGGCAGAATAACTGACTGACTGTGTCACTTCTTTTACCCATTTCCAACAATTTAGTAAATGCTTTTAAGTTTTTAAAAGCTAGTCTGGAGCTACATGAACTGTAGCCAGGGCAGACTTTTCTCCCTCAAGCAAGCCAGGAAGGGATCTGTATGGTTTGCTGCTGAATAATTAGAACAACCCCCCACATACTAAATCAAACTCCGTTTTGTGGAGATAAACTATTCCCCATTGCACCTTGTTTAATCCACGGAACTCCCTGTCATTGTCTAACATGGCTCATTCCACAGTGGTCACACATTCATAGATGTGATCTTTCCTCCTCTCCTAACTTGGTACAATATACATAAACATAGATAAAAATTCCCACAGGTACTTAATTAATCTCTGAATTGTGCCAAGAACTGGGTGCAGACTATCTCATGCTGACTAAAGTGACAGCATACTGACTTCTGTCTAGCTGATTTGTGATGCCCCATGATGGTGGGCAAATATAACTTCTCTGCGGAAAGCCAAAACAAGGTCTGAATTAAACCACCTTTTAAAACAGGACTAGAGTGAAGCATAGTCTTCACCTCAATGTCTGTAACAGAGCAAATTTCATCCTCAGTGCCTTAAATTACAGAAAAAAAAATTGGCAGAAATGGTAGGTTTGAAAAAAAATTTTATGTTACATTTCACTTGTTATTCTCACTGTAATCCCAGCATGTATCAGTTGTTTGTGATTCATTAGGGTAACTGACTATTGTCCAGTTTTATTATTTCATAATACCTAGCTGAAAATAATTGTTGACTTGATTGGTCCATGCTCTTTCAGAAATATTCCAAGATTAATCAATACAGTTTACATGAAATCTGTAGGAAAAGCAAAGACAAGCATAGAAAGACCATTTCTTACCTCAGTTACAGCTTGAATTGATGCACCGTGCTTTAGAAGAAGTTCCATTACTTTTATTCTGTTTTTCTTGCAGGCAATGTGAAGAGGTGTGAAACCATTCTGGAAATTAGAAAGAACACACTTTTTGATGCCTCTTGTGTCATTAAAAAATAGAATTGTGTATGGAATTCACATAAAAGATTTTTCAATTTTAACAGAACACCTCCCAAATTTGTTTCAGCTTTCCAAAATTTTTCATGTAAAAGAAAGAAAAAAAATCTAAAAAGATAAAGATCTATTTCACATATCCAGTTTTAATTATGAAATATATTGCCCACCCCAATAATTAACTTTTTAAAAAAATTCTCAATTCATGCAAAACTATCAACCCCTTTTTTTTTGCTTGCCATATTCACTTTTAACTGGGTGGGGTCTTCTGCTGGAGGTTTGGGGGAAATTGGGGGTGGAGTTTCCTTTTTTTTTTTTCTGACCTTTTAGAACTGCTGGTAAAAAAAGCACTTTACCTTTTATGAGCTCTGAAATTTACATTTTCTAAACTATTTCTACTACCTGTTTTTGTTGGTTTTTTTTTTCATTCACTACCTGTCAGCCTACTGCAACTACAGGTATTTCACCCCTTCCTTTAAAAAGAATGTGTGCAATGCAGTGAACATTAGAACTACTACTATCTTGTTTAGTGTGAGATGACAGCACAGAAAACAAGTGAATCAGGAAAATAAGCTGTCCAGAGCACCCATGACTGGTACAGTAACATCAGAGCACTGAATGCTGATGCTGCTCTGTACAAAAAGGCCTTTGCAGAACATTCTGAAAGCAACTGGCAGAGCTGGTCCCTCAGACCTGATCAAAATTATCTTTTTTTAATTGCCCTATAGTAAAGAATATCATTTGTTTTCATGATGTGAGGTCCATGCCATTGTCTGTTCCAGTGTAGCAGCTCCCACCCCTCTCCTTGGCAGTGGACAACGTCCAGGGTGAGCTGAGGTGTGTTTCAGGGAAGAGAGAGCTCCAGGTGCAGATGCTGCACTCACACTCCTACTTAACCACCCTGAGTGGGGACCAGGGCAGACTAAAAGGAAACACTACAAGATTTAGGGGAGAAGGGCATTTGTGGCTGGGTTACCAGACCAGTGAAAGGCCACTGCCAGCAACTCTAACAAGCTAAACCTGATGAGGATTTGATTGTTTCAGAAGGTAAAACCAGACATTACAGGCCTATGAGCCTCCCCACTTGCCACTTGTAGCAAACAAATCCCATATATCATAAAAGCTTGACCACAGACACCTGAATACAGGTTGATCTGACACAAAAAACAGAGGGGCTGAGAGAAGGAAATCTGTGGAGCCTGTACTGTTTTCAACAGAGCCAATCCCACCTGGCTTGTGAGGGTTTCAGAAGCTCACATAACATTTCAGGAGTTGAATGAGTTAGCATCAGGCTATGAAACCAATCAACCCAATTCATGTCAGAATGCAAATTAGTTTGGAACAGTTATTGAAGAATAAATCAAAGAGACATTTTAAATAGAATGGATTGCGATTGCAATGTGAACAAAAGGCATTAATGTATTCTGTTTGTATGCAGTTTAACTGCACTAATGTATTTTGCTGCTGAAGTTGTTTCTAAAGTAGAAAGGCATGACTCTGACATAAAATACCACAAATACTCATTATGTAACTCATTCCTACCTTTTACTGTTTCACATCATTGAGAATTTACAAAAATTCCCTCAGTTTTAAATGTTGCTGATTATTTTCTCTGTACAAACACTTGGAAAATAAGGATTCTCTCCATACCAAAAACTACATCTGTTACATCTGCAGCTGTTTCACCTATTCATAATCATACAAAGCTACCAGGAGGGAAAAGTGCTCTAGTTACACTAGAAATTCATAAATCACTGCTGACTGACTGCAAGCAAAGGTCTGCTCTGATTGCATGATACGTTATTAACTCTTTGAACCTCAAGCGTTTGTTCTTGGGCCGTGGCAATAACAGCACATCCTCACTGTCAGCCATCAGCAGGCAGAAAATAACTCCCGAGTCGGTCCCAGCACAACTTTGTGGGAATGTTTAGCTGTGAGAGCGCCCTGCTGTGTACTCACCAGTGCTTTGGCATTAGGATTAGCTTTCTTGTCCAAGAGAACCTTGGCAACTTTGTAGTGGCCGCAGTGGGCAGCGACGTGCAGCGCGGTCAGGTAGTCATTGGTGACGTCGTCCACAGGCACATTGTGCTGGATCAGGAGCTGAACACAGTTTAGATGATCCCCTTGTGTTGCCATGTGCAATGGAGACAAACCATTCTGTGAACAGAGACACCCAGCACGGATGGGTTAGAGGATGCTCAGAGAAGAGAAACTCCTCCGCCTTGCTCTTGGAGTGTTTGTTGCATGAAGAATTCTACGAGCCCAGAGAGCACCCAAAATAAACTTAACATGTTTGGTGTAAGGATGGGGGCTCTTACTCCAGAATTTGGAGCTTGTTTGGTTAGAGTTTGTGGGCAGCCCCACACTGAAAAACTGACATAACACACCAGCAGTGCTCTAAATGTAGCCTCTTTCAGCCAGTATGGCTCAGACAAGCTGCTCAATTTACATGAGTTACACGAGGAACAGCACTTTGTGACTTCTAACACCCCAGCCAGGGAATTTGCTGGTCTTTAAACCTGCCTTAAACTCACCACTCTAATGTGGCCTGTACATACCAGGCATGACAGCACAGGTCAGAGCATCACTCAGTGAACACTGCAGCCTTCCTTCACCCCTCCACTCCTGAATTTGGGTTGTACGCATGCTTACACCACATTACACAGCTCTGGAGACCACTCTTCCCTGTCCACGTTGGTAAAACACCAAAAGTTTCAACTGGGATAAAAATCTCTGAATAAAACCTCCATGCTGTGACCTACCAGCAGCAGTGATAAAGCTGTTCCACCAGGGAAACACCTGAGAGAGATTCATGCACTAGTGAATTGTTTCTTGCAGTGTTTAAAGTAGTGAACAAGCTGCCAAAATGTATTATATTTCCAGAGTAAAACCATGAGACAAAATTCTCAAAAATTGAAAGGACTGACATGATTTCATGATGAAAGATTAAAAAAATACGCCAGAATTAAAGAGGCTTTCTTAGCAGTGGTACACAGCTCCTTCTTCCAATTGTAGGGGTTTTTCTAAAACTCGATTCTTCTAATGCCAGAATTAGTTTTGAGTGCAGAAGCTGTTCCTGTAGCAGCACACAATAGTTTATAAGCTGTGAGTGACTGCCAGCACACCGTGTCTGCATGGTGAGACACAAACCTTTGCTCACAGACGCAGTGCCCTCATGTGACCGCAGCCAGCAAAGGCAAAGGAGCGAGGAAAACCAGCCGAGAACTCGGGCTCTCTGCAACAGACCCTTCCCTCACCCTTCCCGGGGCCATGTGATAACAGCAACAACAACCATTCGAAAGAAAGGTGGAAATACACAGTGAAATACCTTTTTAAGTGGAGATGGAAGCAGGATGGTGAAAGCAAACAGGCGCATCCTGTCAGAACTGCAGAGCAGTTCCCATGCAGTGCTGAGACACAGATATTCTTGGACACAGCAATATCCTTCCAGTAAGATTATCTCATGGGCATCTCACTTGTAATTTATGTTGGCTTGGATAAGCCTCTCACCCATTCCCAAAGGCTACTACAGCAATTATCTGCATGGAAGCTTGATACTAGCAAGGAATTTTAAATGTTTTCACTGTCCTCTAGTGTAGTTAACAGTAGAACAAAAAAAGAAGATTAATTTCCCTTGGTCACTAAACCCTCCTGGTAACAGCCTATAACTGATGACGCTTTTTAGGTGAGAGTAAAAAACCCATGAAACTTTAAACATTGTTCTGCTCCATTTTTGTAAGAAAGACCCTTCAGGTGAAAAGTGTCATTCTTCACAATAACAGCCAATAAACCATGCTTATTAATGGAGTAAGAGATTGAGGAGTTGATATGGGACTCCCTCACAGGAGAGACTTGTACCAAAAAGACCGAAATTGATGGAAAAGAAAGGAAGAAACAGAGCATCTAGATGCCAATTTGAAAAATTGGCAAAATACTTGATAAAAATCTGTCATGGACAAGAGAAGTGCAGCAGGTAGCCAGACTTCACACAGAAAAGCAAGAGACAAGACTGGATGCTAAAGAAGTTGATGAAGACAACAAAATAACTGGAAAATTGTCTTTTGTTATACCCCAAACCAGGCTTAATTCTGCTGCAGTAGAAGATACTCTATAATCATACACAAGTTGGTTAATATTTCAATGCCACACTGAAAATAAAAATATGACATGCAAGAGTGTTCTCCAGGCCCATATCCTTGTTGTGGGAGACAACCCAACAATGACCCTCAGAAGTGATTAGATACTTTAGGATGGACCCACTTCATAAATACTCTTACATTACTGGTTTTTTAAAGATTGCCCAGAAAATAATAAAAGGCAAAGAAGTTCAGGATAAATCAAAGATACTGACAGTCACACCATACCTTAAAACAACCAAACAAAAAAACCCCCAAACAAAACAGGACTATAGAGATGAAAAAAGTATCAACTGTCTGACTAGGCAAACATAAAATTACAGTGCTTATTTTGTAGCTGTGTCAAAGAACTTTAATCAGGGAAAGTGCCATTAACCCTGGGGATAGAAAAGAAAAAAAAAAGACAAAGAGAAGTCTGGAAAACCAGTAATTTAAAAAGGATGGACATTTATTGACAAGAGATGTCATTTTTTACACAGAAAATCACTGGCATATTCAGGACTAGAACTCCCTTTTCATTTTGCCTGTAGAAACCCCCATATAATCCATTAGGTCATTGCCTTCCCTGAAAGTAAATCTAAGGTTCCTCCAGTGCAAAAAAAGGTCAGCACTACACTGAACCATCGCTAGCAGGAAATTGCTATCAAACTGCAGCCTGGTTATTATTCTGAAAGAGTTTTATATAACATGAGAAAACTTTGTGAAGTTCAAATTCTTTCAAAGATGTGTCCTATTTCCAATAATATATGACTTAATTTGAAGAGAATGGAGCCACTTATTTTTGCAGAGGACAGTACTGCAGTTTACTGCCAAATGAATGAATTCATTTATGCCATTCAGAGGTACAGCTACTCCCTAGCTCACCTTCTGAAAATGGTAGAATTAACACATCAGAAGGAAATGCAGGAAGCTCTGCACTTTCTTCTGTTCACTTTTTAACACATAACAGCTTTCCCTCTTCCAGAGGAGGCTCCTATTTTGCAGAAGTTGTTTATATAAGCCTCTGCAGATCAACATCCAGCCTGTCTTTCAGCTTTAGGCAATTTCAAACCCACTATCCCTTGTAATCTGCCTGATTCTGTCCAGTGAACTCTGGGCCAGGCCGTGTGAGTCTGCACAGGCAGAGCAACAAATTCAGAACCTACAGTCCTCGAAGAGCAGATTAAGTTTAGGGGTAAGACCTGAAAATAAAACATCCATGCAACAAAGAAATGTAGTTCCTTAGGAGAGGTTTTCATTTACAGTGGTGGAAATGAAAGAAATAGTGTGTATGTTTATGTGGGTGTTTTTTTGGTTTGGTTTGTTGTTGTTGTCGTGGGGTTTTCTGTTTGGTTAGGGTTTTTGTTGTTTTGTTTTGGTGGCGGTTTCGGGGTTTTTTTCCCTTGAAGTAATAAAAAGAGCTATCTGAGAGGGTGGAAGAGCCTTTCTCCCTTGGAGCTCGAGGCTCCAAGAGTGGCAGATGTGGCCCAAGGGGTTCCCAGACAGCCCCTTGAGGTTCTCCCCTGCTCATGGAGTTTGCAAGCCAGGGCTGTGGGAGTCCATGGAAATTCCACATGCAGAGGATGGGTGAAAACTGTCTGTCAGATTACCCATGACAGCTCTTGCCAGTGACTCACTGAGCAGAGGAAAGCTGGTGCCAACCTCCCCAAACAAATGCTAAATATACTCCAGTAAAAGGGATAAAAAAGAGGGAGGAGAAAAGCAGAATACAGAAGGGTGCTGAGACAGAACAGCACAGGATGACAGTGAGAGAAAAGAAATAACAACGGAACAGAAATGTTGCTGAAACACATTGGTTACAGACTAAGAAAAAAACCCCCATGTAGTGGAAGGTTATCTTTGGAAAGAACCTCAACAAACTGCACAGCCCTAATGTCATCCCTGAATGGGAAAGTCATGGATTGCAGTGGTGCAAAGCAGGCTGCTGCTCTGAGATTTGAAATCAGCAATAACAGCCCAGCAGAGACCACCGCCAGGAGAGTTCTGGCAAGTGCTTCCTTTAACGCCAGCCCTTGGATCTAAAGCAATCTGAGCACCCTGGAGCAGGTGATTTCAAATTCCCAGGAAGAATTTTGTGTGATAAACTGTAGAGAGATAGAAAGTGGAGAAACTGGTAATCAGGCTAAGTCCTTAGGAAATACGAGCTGTCTCTGCAAAGGGACATTGCTCTATTTTTATCTCTTGTCTCTTCTCTAGCCTTAGGGTAAATTGGTACAAGCTGAAGATTTATTGTAATCACCGTGTATTTATTCCAGGATAGACACAGAAATCTTCAGCTACTGAAATTCCGAGGGATAGGGTTACCACACAGGCCCTTCTGGTTGGCACAGAAATCTTTCCTTGTATATCTGGATTTAACACATTTTACATATGCAGACGTGCGCTACATACGGCATTCACTTTGGAGAGCTCCCACACAGTTACTTTAAATAACTAAGAAATAGGAAAGTTATTGCCAAACCCTTAAACATATGAGACATACAGAATTACATTAGGAAAAAGAAAAAAAAAAAAAAGGACAAGGATTATCCCAGCAGGAAAGAGTACAAGTTACCTTGGTTTTGGAAAGAATAGGGGCACCACGATCCAGCAGCATTTCTACAACCTGTTCATGGCCACTTCTTGCTCCACAGTGGAGGGGGGTCAGCCCATCCTGTGGGATACAAAGTTATGACTTGTTAGTGTCAGACACGCT